>NW_019104499.1:1761412-1773818 GCF_001995035.1 Momordica charantia | reverse complement strand
CATCTTGGGTCTTCCTCCCATGTATCGGCTTTTCCTTTTTTGGGCCCGTATGATGCCGATACCAACGGGGCGGCTTATCTGGAGAGGGCTTTCAGCCTTTGGCAAGGACTTGGACCGAGTTTTGGTTACTCAAACCCTCAGCACCGCATCAATACCTGTCTTAATGACCTCCATCAGGTCAATATCATAGTTGCCTCTTGGTATCCAATGTCGCATCTAGTCTAACATTTGTCATTGGCTTTAGTAGGTTTTTAACCGCTTGGTCGTGTTCTCGGGTAGAGTTGCTGACGAAATTAACCATCTTCGTCATCACTATGCTCCTCGAGATGAACTGGACCGGGCTCTTACCTCTTTAGACCAGGCTCACATCCTGTTGGCGACTGCTCAGCATGACCTGGAGGTCGAAAGGAGGAAATCCCATGACTTAGCCGCACTGCAAAGGAAGCTTGACAAGGCCAATGCCCAGCTCTCCAACTTCGAATTCTTGGCCGAGGAGTTTAAGAAGGCCCAGGACTATGTCGATCTGCAGAATGCCGCCATGGAGTGTGGTGTCTCCTGGTCTCTCCACCAGGTCTCTAATGAACACCCTGACATTGCTTACTCCTTTCTCCAGGAACGTTTTAGAGCTGAATGCGACGCCCCCGACGATATGGACGACAGTAATGACGACAAATAGGGACAACGTGGGTCAAGTTGTCTGTTGATGCTTCATGT
This sequence comes from Momordica charantia, assembly GCF_001995035.1. The sequence goes on along the minus strand of NW_019104499.1, from coordinate 1,773,104 downwards.
TTTGGAAAATTATTTGCTATGTTTCTGTTGTTGTTTTTCCTATTACCTTGCTGGTTCTATGTCGGAATTATCAATTAGATCTCTTCAAGCTTCTTTATTTGCTTAAGGCTCAAACTTTGGTGGAGTCGACTTTGCCTGCCTTTAACTCTCGTAGGTTTCTAACTTGTTGGTCATGGCCAGCAGTTTTACACCTGTTACTCTCGTCGTTGCTTGGCTTTCGACCTCTTGCTCTGCCTCGTGTTTTAACCGCGCTAGACCAAGTGGCCCGCTTTTGGTTTGGCCTTGATCGAGATCTTTAATTTTTCTTCCATATTCCATTGCTCCATATATTACCATGCCCCCTACTTGAGGAGTTCACGGAAAGAAGTGACAGTGGTTGCTCAAAGTAGATAATAAGAATTTTATTTGACCAAAACAAATGCATAATCAAATAACATAACCATAGGAAAAGAGAAAAACAAAAAATAACCTTGAAAGGTTGCATCTACCCTAAACCCTATTTTATCGGTCGAGAAAGTTGCGATGATCATTTCGAAGTAGAGGTCCCAATTCCTGCGTCGTGGCCTCTTAACGAGGTGTAGTAGCACTCACGTGATACCTGCTATTCCCCTTTGATTTCACCTACACCTCTAGGTGTTGGGAATTTCATAAATTGAGGTAGGTAGAGGGTATTGCTTTGAGTGTGTGTATGGTCGGCCTTCCTAAATTTCATTATAGGAAGATGAGTAGTCGACGATGAGGAATTCTCCTATTTTGGTGATGCTCCTTGACCCACTACCGAATGTTACCAGCAATTCTATCCTGCCCTCCGAGATGACCCGTTCTCCCCCAAAACCCACTAGTGGTGCACTGCTGCTCTTATGCATCATTTCTCCTAAATCCATAGTATTATAAGCTGTTAAGGAGATGATGTCAGTAGAGCTACCCCCATCCACCAAGATTCAGTGCACCTTCATATTGGCTATTTGTAAGGCGATAACCAATGTGTCATTGTGTGGGTGGGAGGGTGGGCTGTCTCATCCTCTGAAAATTTGATTTTTGAAGGCCGCCCGGCAAAAACTGCATGCTAGACTTCATAATGCCCTAGGCTTGTCCTTGCTTCCCGTACACTTGCCTTCCTCTTTCTACTGAACCTCCCATTATCGTTCGGATTTCTCTGGCATGAGACTTGTTGTCATTCTCACTATTTTGAGTCGCTTTGGAATCCTCCACGTACTCCTTGAGATACCCCTTAGGATAAGTCCTTTCACCTCCTCCTTGAGGTCAAAACAATCCTGTGTGGCATGCCCATGGTCTCGGTGGAAGAGGCAATATCATCCTTTGCTCCTCTTATTCGGAGGTGCTTTCATCCTTTCTGACCACTCAAGCAACCTTTGATCTTTGATCTCCATTGACACCTGCTTGAGTGGGACTGTGGTTAGAGTGTATTTTTCGAACTTTCGAAGCGGATCTTTCTGACTAGCTCGATCTGTTTTTCCCACCTCGAGCTCTGTTGCTTCTCTCCTGACCTTTCTCTTTTTTGGTCGGTTCATTTCCCTTCAGGTTCCTTTTTTTAGTGGAAAAATTCCGCAACACTCGTGTATTTCTGGGCTCGACTCAGTGCGTCTGTAAAGGTGTTCGAGGTTTTCTTTCTGAACGAAAACGATAGATGCCGGACATGACCAGTAGTGATACTGCATCAATAAGACCTTCCACTTGTAGCTTCTCCTCATTGAACCAAGCCACATAATTGTGAAGGCTCTTCGCCGCCCTCTGTTTTATGGTCAGGAGGTAGGCTACTGATCGGCTCCAATTCCGTCCTCCTACAAACTGGGTCACGAATGCCCTAGCGAGGCTCTTGAAGCTTAAAATCGACCCTTGCTTTAATTGTCGAAACCAAACACTGGCTGACCCGCCTAGGGTGAATGAGAAAACTCGGCATCTAATTGCCTCTGAGACCCTGTAGATGTCCATCCATTTTCAGTAGGCATCGAGATGATATGCCGTCCCATCAAACTGCTTTATGGCTGGTAGCTTGAATTTTGGAGGCACATTATCCCCCATTATCTCCTCCGTGAACGGGGAATCTGTTTGGTCTATTGACTCCTCGAGGTCAATTCCCTTTTCTTTCAAGCTCAGTTGTTTTTCGGATAATTCGGGTCGATCCCTCAGTTTCTCTTTGTCGAGGTCTACCGGCCCGAGGTCTCCTCGGGTATTTTGCTCCTCCTAGCCTCCATTGGGTACCGAGGATTTTGGCCGCTTCCTGTCGACATTCGGCCGGCCTTCCAAGTCGAAAATCCGAGTCCTCCGCCTGTCGTTTCCCCCCAACTTCAATTTGCTCTGCGCTTTATTTGTCGATTCCTCTGCTTCGATTAGCGCCGGGCCCTTTCCTTTTCGAGGGACTCTGACAAGGGGCAGTAGGCTCGCTTCCCTTTGCTCCAACTGCTAAAGCAGTTGGGTCATATGCTGGTCCATACCCTCAAACTTCTCTTCCAGGGCCACAAACTTGTTTTTGGGTTGATCCAGAGCCTTGACTCGTGGGTCATCTGGTAGCCCTTCTCGACGCTCCGAGTCGGGTCAACTCATCTCACCCTCAACTCCTCCTAGCAGGGGGTCGTCTATGTTCAGTCTCCTCCTCGGATGGCAATCGTCATCAGAGCGTCGTGGACTTTCCTCCGGGTTCATGTTGCTTGCTCAAGTGTATAGCTTGTATCGTTCCCACAGACGGTGCCAATTGTTGATGCTTGGATTTTGGTAGACCGATTCACTCCAAAATGTGCACCAAACTCGATTATCAGGGGACCGGATACCTGCAAAACCAAACAACCCTAAAGTGGTGTGACTTTCGTCACACTAACTCCGATGTCTAAGTTAGCTATGGGAGAAATCACTAAGCAAGTAAGGTACTTGAAGTGTAATTCAGCTTACCTTCAAGGAGTGACCCCCCTACCTATTTCTAGTCGATCTTCCCCCCTAGGGTTTCACGAAATGCCAACCCTAGGTCTGATACATGTGGGCCTATGGGCCGAGACACCTCCAGCAGCAGTAGAGGAGCAAGGACGAGGCTCGGCCTTGGGCCAAGCCTAGCTCGACACCGAGCAAGGGTCAGAACCGAGCCCTGCTCAGTCCGGCTCGTCCAGCACGGGTTGCTTCGCCTGGCTTAATTGCTCCTTCGCTTGTCGACCTCGTAACATAATGAAATTGTCTCCTCAAAACATATTCTAAAGAGATAATTTCATTCAAAACTAACATATACTCAAACAAATGGCCTTATTTCTCAATCTCATTTTAAAATATAATATTTATAAAGAAACTCTGGTAATTCATTCTCCCCTTACCAAACAAATGATACGAAATGAACAATCTTCTTTATATGATGCAAATAGAAGATTAATGATGGTTTTGCCTATTAGAAGCCACAAACTTATGGGTTTATTCATAATATTTCTATGGGCTCCCATGAACTCGGTTGGAATGACTAACTAGTACCGACCAATTGAACCCAAACTACACAAACATTCTTGTGGAAAGTGAATCAGTAACTTCATTCAGTGCCCTCATTTCAATGGTTGACATATCATTTTCATTTAGTTTGGTACACCGCTGTAGGAATCAGGAGGTGGGTCACATATTCATGATCTCAACACTGAACCATTAACTCTATAGCTAAAACATCCATTGGAGATATATATTAGCCTTCAACAAAATTTCAAATCTTTTCTTGAAAATCTGTTGTTATTTCAATTCGCTTTCCACTAAATTTGAAATAATTGAGACTCACACTTTTTAGAGAGCAGTTCAGCAGCAGAAAAGAGCAAACTAGTACGCAAACAGTTCTTTAGATTAAAGCAACCAAACAGGACCCAGCTGTCATAGAATCTGACTCCATGCAGCAGCACAAGGCCGCTGACTGACAAAATTATTCCTGCAAATGGAATCAAACTCAGCTTTAATCAATTTCATAATAATCAAGGGGCACAGCTTGTAAGGCGGGCGTATTACGTATAGATATCAGTATAACTGCACTATTGGCAATACAATGAGGAGATTTATCGCAATTTTCAGATTATTCGTCAGAAGCTGTGCAAGAATGGACAGAAAGAGGATATAATTAACGTCAAAGTTGTAAATTCAGAAGATGCTTACCAGAGAGTTGGTTTGTGGCTACAGATTTTCCAGTGATTAACAAGCCTCTGATTGTCAAGAGGCATGAAACTTTCTTGTCAGCAAGAAAACTAAAAAGTTAATAATTTCAATGCGAAAACGCTAGTTAGCACTCAATAATGTGGGTTAGAATATAATTAACATGTAATAAATGAACAACATTTTTAAGGAAAATGCTGAACTACATATCTGACACATAAACTCAATACTTTGTAAAGCACTGTGGAACAGGCTTTCGTGATAAGATACTATAGACAACAAATATGGGCTCAAATAGGATGATAAAAATAAATGTGATTTAAGAACAATAAAAGAAAAAAAAAATTGTCTGGTGATATATAAGAATTTCATATCCGAGATTCCATATCTTTCAATTCTGCAAGGAGAGAACTATCTATCTTTTAATGAAATATAAAACAAAATAGGGCCTAATTTTCCAAAGTTATTCAAACTACAATTCTTTTGAGACGATCAATTCATAAATATAAAGTTCATACGTTTATTAAACCAAGTTTTAACAGCAGTTGCAAAATTTATACAGTATTTAATCTAAGCCATATATACCCAACAGTACAAACCCCATAACTTCGTGTTAATTGCCATAGAAACAGTAGAACACATAAGTCTTTAATGAGCCTCAAGTGCCACTCCAGCTGTCTCAGTGAAGGTCTTGAGGTATTCTTTCCTTGCAGGATGCTGCTCTTGTGGCCGGTTAAACGGAGTCCAAATTGGCTCTCCCTGGAACAGCCTCATCAACTACGTATAATCCAATAATGATAATACCATGAAAATCAATGTATGAAATACTCTTTTTTTGCCTACAAATTTACATAGAATGATAAAATTTTAAATCTCATTTTCGTCTATAGCCTTAAAATTTCTGTTACACAATAACCATTTTAGTTTATAAAGTTTCAAAACGTCTTTTTAAATCTTAAACTTTCAAAATATTATCACGTTCGTCTTTAGTATAAATTATTTTTCTAACTAATATTCACTCACACAATATTATCTCATCCAGCTAAAGAGGCTCGATTTTTTTTTAGGACAATATGTAGGGGTGGGGTTCGAACACAGTCGGCAATACATGCCTGTAACTCATGTTGGCACCTAAAAGGGTAGATTAGATTGGTTAAAAGCAAAATAATAAAGAGGTGTTTTGAAACCCTTTCGTTAGCAAGGCTTGGGGTCTTTTGTTTAGAGGTCTCAGGTTCGAACCTTCAAGTGATCTTAATACCAAAAATCCTTGATGTCGCCTAGTTCGGAGGGTGCGTCTGGGTACAGGAGAGCAAAGCTCCGACTCCCAATTATAAAAATATATATATATACACATACACAGGTGTTTTGAAAATTCAAAAATCAAAATAGACTTTAAAAGTGTGTGGACCCATAATTTTCTTCGAAGTTATGGTAATTAGTAGTACCTTGGCATAATTATTGGTGTCCAGAGTGAAACGGTGGTAGATACCGGCAGGCAAAACGATAAGATCGCCGGGCTTGATCCAGATTCGAATCCAACGGTCGTTCTTGTCCCGCACGTCGAAGTAGCCACTTCCATCCAAACAGTAGCGAATTTCCTCATCGCCATGAATATGCTCTGTGTAGAAATCCTTCAACTTCCCTTCGTAATTAGCAAGTTTCTCCGGGCATATATCAAGTAAATCCTACCACATCTCATGCAAAACGAAACTTCAAACAAAAATGACCAAAATAGAAACGGAAAAACGCCGACGGATTAGTGAATATCCACAAACCACGTAGTTGTATCCCCTGTCTTCTCTGATTTTCTTCAATTCCTCATCGTTTTCATAGTTGTTAGGGTTCAATTTCCAGTACAGCACTCCCAATTCTACACATAATTCATTCAATTCAATCGTAGGGCAAAAATTCTCCTAAGTTTCGGGAGAAAAGGGAGTGGGAGGGGCACCTGCCAATTGCTTCATGGAAACGAACTCTTTAGGGTCGCGGTGGTGAGGAAGCCTTTGGTCCTCATTGCTATCATCCATAAACCAAGCCTGCACAAAGACTCGTTTCCTCCATCAATGTTTTGAATTTGAATCAATGTCTGATATAGAATGAAGACCAGTTCGGCTCATTAAACTCACCTCGATCGCCATGTTCGAACGCGCTCTCTGAAAATTTTTCCCGGAGTTGAACCGTCGAGAAGGTGCTCCGGTTGACTGCCGAGCTCCAAATTTAAAGAAGGAATAACAAGAATTCTCAGTTGAACTTGAAGGTTCGAAATCAATGATTTTCTCTTCTTTTTCTTTTTCTTCCTTAATTCGTTTAATTAATGTCATTGGTGCTGCCACGTGTACGGATGAAGATTTTTTTTAGTCTTGTGGCGCGCAAATGACGTGGATTTTATAAGTCTTTACGACCAAGAAAAACAAATCTATAAAATAACTACTGGAATTTGGATTTTACGCCCACTCAGGTAAATATTCATGAATTTTTAATATATTTTTTCTAATGTAGGATTTGGATTCCTGACGCCAACATCTCACGATTTTAGATTTAGACAAAAGTAGAGTCTTTCAATTCTGGACTGACTCGATTGGATCTAATCGACTCGATTTATCCAAACGATTTAATGGAGTTGTTCAATCGATTAAGAGTGAATTTTGGAGTGATGGTAGAATGAGTGATTTTGAAAAATGAGATTTAAGTCAAATTAATTTTCAAAATTATCATCGAAGCAATACTTTAAAAATCAATAGAAAATAAGTGATTTTAATAATAATAAAAGTGATTTTAATTTTAAATGACTCTCAAACATCCTCAGTCAAGTGGGCTAACCTAAGCCACTTGAACCACGTCACTTTTTAATTTGACTCGCAATAATTTTAATATACAATTTTTTAATTAGCTGTGTACATCGAATTAATCACTTTTTTATAATGCTTAGTTCGATTAATAATAAAACGGAGTGCTTTTCTTCCTTTCATTAACATTTACATCTCAATCTTAAGTTATTTCCTCTCACATCCCATCTCAAAAACTCCCTCTACTTTCTTCCGCCATATTCTTCTTCCATCTGAGGGCAAAATGGCTTCAAAAATTCTATCAAATCTAATGTTCTAGATTGCTATTCTACAAAAGTTAGTTATGGTATAACGTAGTCTACTAACAATTAAGCAAAGCTTTTAACATGACCGAACAGCGAGTTCGACTCCTAGACGAACGCTACCATGAGGGAGAGTTTCGTGGGTGATTGAAAAGAACCATTGGTTTTGACGGCATCAAATTGTGGTGAGGTAAGATGCTATGCGCCTGAAAGATTTGAATTTGGTATACAGAGAGAGAGGGTGTTGGCAGAGAAAAGACAGCATACATTTTTATACATAATGCATGAGAACTGGACGTCTCCAACATTGCATCGTCATCTCAACTCAATAAGCCTCGACAGCAGAAACATGAACAAATTCCTAACCATCCTAGCAACGGTCGCGATACCGTGTCCAAGTTACAAAATTGATCAGCTGAATGAGATACTCTTGATATAGACACCTCTCCCTGCAAGATCTCCAAAATATGACCGGTTCGGTTGGGGAAGGCATACATAACACTCCCCCTTAAACGCAGTCAAATCATGCAACGAGCAACCATTTCACGACTTTGTTCCGCTCTTCTTTCTCTCTAGTTCTTGTTAATCACGAGGATGATTTTGTGAAGTAGCATGACATCATCGATGTCGTCAAACTCAGCACTCCTGGACGTCTGCAGAAAAGTAGCTCCCAAACTGAGATATCAAACAACTTTATACCATAAATTTGACTATGAACTATTGGGCTGCTAAACCATTAGACAATCCTATTATAACCAGATCCTATTATACATCAGATGGTGACACCTAAAACTGATACCAAGTTCCTCAGTTAACCATTTCGGACACACGGAGAAAAGTTTTTTGGAACCAAAAATAACGCCTAGAAAAAGGCAAGAGCCGAAGATTATGTATCTGCAGAAAAGTACAAGATAGCTCAATTATTAAATGTTGCATGAAGTTGTGTCATTTACTAGGATGTTGGAAGTTTTTGGTCTTAATTCATCAAACTCATAAATGTTTCCTTAACGTCGATGTGCTGCTTCAGAAATTAATAATATTAAAAGGCGGGGCAAAAGCAAAGAAAACTAGCGAAAATGCATGGAAACAATTGGATTCTAACTCTACAGAAATTTCAGGAGAAACTGATAAACGCCTTAGTTGAGAAAGTGATTTAATAGAACTAGTGCAACCAATCCAATTTATTACCAGTTCTAATGAGTGATGAAAATGCATATAAATGCCAAAAAAAAAGTCAACTGCTGATATAAAAGCTCTATAGTTCTACCTTTAACATTAAGGTCGACAGGAAAACATGCAAATTTTGACTGATTGTCGGCTGTTCCAACGAAGGCTTTTGCTACTCCAGTTGGGGATAAAGAGCTTGTCACACTCTGACCTAAATTCTTATTGGATATGTGCGTCCTCATTTGATGGTTCATATACCCCTCCAGGCTAGAAGAAGGCAATCCTGTATTTTTCTTGTTCTTTAACCTTCCCCTTACAGAAATTTAACCACAAAGATGGGAGTGAAATGAACGTAATGAGATCGGAGGCCACAAAGCTTATCTACCATGCAAGATGTCATCATTATGGGCTTATAACTGAAAAACAAACTTAGTCAAAGGTACCTGTCTTTTCGCTTTTCAAGATATCTCTGTAATGAAACTTTCCGACTCGCCTGACCCTCAACATCTAATATGAAAATCCACAATATTTTATGAAAAAACTATTAATTAGATCAGTTGTTTCTATGGGAAGCTGTGAGTTATTCACATGGAGACTGGTCAGACTAAATTGGAACTCAGGAGGTGAAGACAACAATTTCGTATGGTACACAGTAGCAGCAAAAACAGGGATTTTTACAGCAGGTAGTCGCAAGTATTAACTAACCATTGACTATGATCTTCAAATTATTACATTAAAAAAAAATGGAACCCTCAAGACCAGACTATCCAAATTTAAAATTGATTTATCAAGAAAAACGAGTACACAAAGTTTGTGGTTGAACATTTGTACGAATTTAATTATCACAACAAATTTTGTCTAAGGGCATAAAAGCAAAATTAAAATTAATGGGACAAAGAACAAACTTCTGAAAGTTCTAGCAAACATGAGAAATGCACCGTTTTTATTTTTCCAATGCAATTAACATAATTGGAAGCAAACAGAATGCTTACCAGAATCTCGAGTACTGTTTCCTTTTACATGCTGCTGCTGAGGGTACTCTACCATCTTCTCTGTCAAGTCAAAATACAAACTGTCACTTAACTAGCTACCACCATTACCAAACTTTATTTCTGGAAATATGATTAAAAAATGAAAAGACTAGATCCAAGCTCTAAGATTCAGTTCACAGCAGAAAAGAAAGTGTAGCTTAATGGAGAAGTGAAAACTGCCACATTAAGACCATCTATCACCGACAAATTCACAAAATGTAGGTTTTAGACTAGTACTCACTAAAATTACCTGCCAGAAGTACGGTCCAATAAAAAGGTGCCAAGCAAAGTTGAGGTGCAATGGAAAAGTTTTCAGAGTAAAAAAAGTCATTTTGCAACAAAATTGCTATAACCCGCATACTCACCACCTGTGTGCACATTTCGATAGATAGAGGCACTAGGAGGAAAAAAGTCATCTCTCTCATTGGCAGTCTGTAAAAGACATGGTGGAGACTGACATGCAGCAGTTCCACCCAATGGATGATTCTGAGGGAAAGGCATTGGACTTGCTGCAAGATGCATGATTGCCAATGCCTGCAAATCCATAGATGACTACAGCAAGTTGAAAGGGAGGGGGAAAATACCATTTCCATGACAAATATTCTTCAAGAATCCAAAAAAGAGATAACATCCAAACCTTATCTGGTGAGACTCCATCATACACGTTCACCTTGCCACAATAGAAAATTGTCATTTGCCCATCTCGTCCATTTGTTTCGCATTGATCTCTGTCAACCATTAAAACATGCGTTCCCATCTTTTCAGTTAGTACAAATTTTATTGAAGAAAGAAAAAGGGATATCTTTACAAAGATTTGAAATCCTCTGAAAAGTGCCTGTATAACCTTTAACAAAGCAGAATTCCAGAACTATTTTCACAGATATCAAAACAAGGGTAAGTCATCGAGATATGGGTGACTGATCAAGTACCAACAAATTTTTTAATTTTTCCAGAAAATCATTGTTGTTTTCCATCATAACGAGCCACAGAGGAAGAACCAACAAATAAGCTATCAAGTTTCAGCTCAAGGACTGTTATACCATGAGTATCCATCATAACGAGCCACAGAAAGAACCAACAAATAAACTATCAAGTTTCGCCCTGAAGGACTGTTATAGCATGAGTACATAAAGTGATGCAAATGTGGTTAACTACATCGGACTGGAACTTATCAAAGAATGCAAGAAAAGAAGTGCCCACATCCCTATGCACATGTATGCAATTTAAGACCAAACCCATAGGTCCACAAGATGACAACTTTCACATAATAGTTCAAGTTACTCCTTTTCAGCAATGTTTAGACTCTAAATATAACCAGCAGATAATAGAATTCAGAAAACAGATAACTTCTGCATTGCTTCATTTTCTTTTGCTTCTGCACACATTTTAAGTCCTAAAATCTCTTCCATACCTAGTGTTTTGGGTTAGGGTAGTGTACTTATGAATGCCAAAACAAAGATCTGTAGTTTATCCATAACTTTTGGAAGCACACATTCTCATTAAAACTTCTATTTGAGAGTTTAAATCATCTGGGGTCTGCAGAGAGAACAATAACAGCAGAACTACAAGAAATCGCGAGGTATAAGGTAAAACAGAACGTCAAATACAACAGCTTCCAGCCATAGAAATTGCTAGACATATTGTAAGATCCAACACTCCACATCATAGGGAAGAAGTACCAGAAAGTCAAAGATATTCACGGATTGACCTGGGACTGGTGACTTTGTTGTCTGGTTCAACTGGTGGATCCTCTGGAGTAGATTTTGCAGTCTCCACATTGCTATAAGCAGATTCATCAACTGACATCGTAAACTGAGCATCGTCACTTGGTTCTTTGGGTGAATCGCCTTGATTTGAATTCACCTACACAGATATCATCCAATAACATCACTGTTGTCTTTGAGAAAATTAACAAATGTGCAAAACAAAAACAAAAAATGTTTAAATATTAAAGTTGAATGGCGAAGATCAAAGAAAAAACTCCATTTAGTAAGTAACAAACTGGACTTTCAGTCGACATTTCCAAAAAATCCCTTATGCATAGATGAAAATTGAACTCTTCGGGGCAAAAAACCCCTTGTGGGTGGGGGAGATTATTTTCTCAGCAACCAAACAGAGGGTTGAGTGTGAAAAGCAGCAGAAACGGCAAAAACTCACCCGAGGCGAAACGACGACCTTCCGAAGAGCACCGGCGCCGGAATCGTCACAAGGCTCAAGCAATGCTTTAAGAGAAATAACCTGCTGGATCGCCTGAGATTTGTTCCACGAGGGCCGCCGCATTCCT
>NW_019104499.1:1729866-1760937 GCF_001995035.1 Momordica charantia | reverse complement strand
TGCGCCTGTGGCCGCGGCGTCTCTCCAATATGGTAGGGAGTGGTGGTTTTTTCTTTTTTCTTTTTTTCTTTTTTTTCTTTTTCAATTTCTTAATTTTTTTTAATTTTTTTAATTTTTAAGTAACTGCGCTTCTCCCTAGAGTGCCACGTAAGTTTCTTCCGTATATTATTTGACTTCGATTAATTTATTATTATTGTCATTATTACACCTCCCTATTCTTATTAATTATCATATTTTTTTTCAATATTACACTTACCTTACCATTATCTTATATTAATATCTTCTAAACAATCCTAATATAAAACAAACTAAACTTCTTTCATTCCCTTTTTCTTTTCTTCATTCCCATTTCTCAATCGTGTAAATTTATTGGTCATTGTTGGAATGTAGTTTGAGCCGTTGGATATTGCTACCTTTTTATCTAATTTTTTTAGATGTATTTAAAAAATATATATGCATATTTATTTAAGCCTCTATTTATACATAGTTTTTGAAAACGATACTAAATGTATTATAAATAAATTCTAGAGATTTTTTTGACATAAATTATTTGTAAGTGTATTATACATTTTAAAGTACGTAGGACTACTAAGATTGAAAGTTTTGGATACTTTTTAAAATAGGTGAACTAAAGACTCGTTTGATAACGTTTTCATTTATTGTTTCTCATTTTTAATAAACGTTTGCAAAATTGTGTAGGAATTTCAATGTTTATTGTCGATGTATCTACTTTTTTTTCTAATAGAAATATACGAAATCATTATTTTATCTTTTTTCTTTGAATTCATAATAAATATTGAAAAAATTAAATAACAAATAAGATGAAAACTGAAAAGTTGAATTTCACATACTACTTTTACTTATTTTAATATAAAATTTTGAAGAACTTATCAAATATATTTCTACTTCTTTATTTTCAAAAAATAAAAAATAATTTACAATAATTTACCGAATGTAGTTCTATTTTAAAATGATGAGTGAGAAACAAAAAACATAAACGTCATCAAACACATCTTAAATGGACTCAACCTTACAAATTCATAAGCTAAAGTTATAATTTAATTTAAACTCTATCCTACTAGATTACATCTCTTAATTTTGAAATATTAAAATTAACCCTAAGTTATAATTGGCCTCTTTTATTATGAACTATGTTATATCATTAAAAAAAATGTAACAAATTATTTGAGTGCATTAAACTGGACAGTGGTGAGGGTACCATTTTCTGACACCTGAGCTGCATTAATGAAATTTGAAAATGGTAGAAGACTGTGTTTGTATAATTACAATCAATTTTTTTCCCAAAAAAAAAAACTACAATAATAAATTGAATACATTTTTATTCATTATACCTTGTTTTTTTTTTAATTTAATCTTCGTAATTTAAAGAATTTCCACTATTATCTCTATTTATACATCACAATAATTCAATGGGTTAAATTATTTGTAATTTAATTTCAAAAAGTAGTAAAGCAATTTGGATTCCCATTATTGGTCCTACTTCAAAATAGAACTAGCATTATCCATTTTTCTATATTTGAACAAACATAACTTATTTAAATTCATGTGATATTCTAGACCTTCACATTCTTAAGAGTAAAAGGTATTTTTAGTCCATTAGAAAATACTTTGTGAAAATTTTACTTAGGGCTATATAATAAAAAAGAAGTTTGGAAATCATAAAAACAAAGAAATAAGAAAAACACTTTTTATTGATGCCTATTTCAAACCTATTTAGAGAATGAGTATTTTAACTCAATTTTCTCTCTCAAAGTCATCGTATAATATTTAGAAAAAAATTGTTAGATCGATTTGATAAATTTTTATTTAGGGGACAAAAAAAGAGATGTAGAGTTATGTGGAGGTGAGGAGATAATTCGTACCAATTAATGGTTCTTTGATGGCACGGTAAATTTTGGGTTCGTAGGGTTTTTTTTTTCATACCAAGATTCTCATTTGAGTTTTTTTTTTTAAACCTTTATCTTCAATGAAAATATCTCAGTTTCAATTTTCGTTGAAGTCTCGTATAAATTAATTTAAATTAAAGAGGAAAAAAGGGCCGGCCAGGCCAATGTCCAATCCTATAAGGCCCAAAAGTACTTCCATTCCCTCGCTTGCTTGATTCGGTGCCTAACTCCAATTATTTGTGCAACCATATTCCAACATGTGGCATTTCAACAATATCCACCAATAAAATCTAATTCCCATCAATCCGAGCTCGACTTGGTCGATAAAGTATCTRTTATCAATATTTTTCAGTACGATCAAATGAGATGAAGAATTGAACTTCTAATTTTAGAAAATGAGTGGGGTGCATTAACCACTAAATTATGCTCATGTTGATCTCTATTATCTGTCTTAAAATTGAACATCCAATTTCTATCTTCATATTTATTCAATTGAGAAAAAGAATAAGGTAGAATCTAATTGCTTATACAAGTATAGTCGAATTGATTAATAGATTAATAACCTACCTTAATAATCAAATGTACTTATGATAATGAGAAAAAAAATACTAATAATTAATTTATTTATTCTTTTAATTCAACGTTGGGAATTTGAAATTTTGATATTTTAGTCGAAGTTATAATGTCATGACTAATTACAAAAGAAATCAAATTAAGTGTCCATGTGTCTCTCTAGAAACAAGTGACAATACTTTTCAGCTATCTAAAAACTTAAAAAAGGAAAAAGGGAAAAAAATCATTGATCTAAAAAGTTGTAAAAATAAAGTTAAACTACAAATTTGGTCACATAACATAGTTTTGTTTGAAGTTTCAGTTTTAAGCATAATTTCAATTTGGTTTTATAGTCAAGTCAAACTTCTCAAATTATCTGTATCCTGCGCTTTTGACATATTTTTGTCTACATGCCAATAAGCTCACACTTACTATTTAGTTAATCATGTTAGTTGACTATGGGTGTGTTTGGAAATAATAGTATCAGTAATTTTGAAAAAATATATTTAAGGATAATTGATTTTTCAAAATCGATATCAAAACGATACATTAAAAATCAAATCAAAGTAATTTCCAACTTTCCTAAAATCAATTTTTTAATTTGTCAAATATGATTAATTACAAGAAAAGTAATTTTGACACTGATACAACCCAAAATCAATCACAAACATATTCTATATTATAGACTAAAACCAAGTAAAAAATGAAAATAAATAATTGGATTTTTTTCCGAGTAGATATAAAAATAGTTATCCAGACATAATCTTTTTTTTTTTTTTTTCAATTCCGTAATTCAACTACATTAGAAAAAACAAAGAAAATTACATTAAGAACCCTCCCAAAGCCCCTAAATATTACATCTTCACATCTCATTTAACTAAACTCTTGAAAGTTAGCAATTTGGGGACAATCCCTTTGGTCGGAAAGCTTAACTCAGTGTAGTTTTTTTTTCCACCATAACATGGAGAGTGGAAGATTCGAACTCACGACTTTCAGATGGAATATAGGTATTTTAATCTAAGATATGTGAAGGTTGACAAATACTTGCCTACATTAAATTCCAATGAACGTCAACTTGAATATAGTTCATCAAGTCAAGGCATATATCTTTTCGATAGATGTTGAGATTTTAGCTTTTGAGACCATAGCAGCGTGGGTCCCGCCCCAAATTTAAATAGGACTGTAGTACCCCTCAAGATTATAGAGAGAGATGAGTCATTGAATAATGGCATGGCGGATGAGGAGAGTGGGCTCTATTGGATTCAGATGTTTGTCTCTCGCCTTCCCCTCCCCTATTCCTCCACAGTTTTCTCTTTCTCTCCTCTCCTATTTCACTTCCCCCATTTGCCCTCCCGCTTTCCCAAATATTACCACTTCACCCCCTCTGTTCAATTATAATAGTCGTCGAGTTCTTAACCTCCCTCGAATTTCTTTCGAACTAATGGTAAGATGAGTGATTTTGAAAAAACGAGATTTAAATATAATTGATTTTTCAAAATTATCATCTATGATACTAATTTAAATTGATTTTTTAAAACTTTCCTAAAATTAAAATTTTAATTGGCCAAACATGATCCATGGAAAGGAAGGTTATTTTGTCACTGATTTTGACAATGACAAAGTACCAAAATCACTCTCAAACACACCATGAGTATTGCTCTAATTTTTTTTACTTTTTCCAAAAATATTAAACAGATTGTCAAATTTTTAGCCGCAGACAAAATGGTTAAAAACATTTACTTTGACATATGTATTTTTAAAAAGGGATCGTTTTAATCCTTAATCTTTTTTTATTTTATTTTTTTCTATCACACAACAACACAGACATGAAATTATATTAAAGAGTTTCTGTTATGGGTATAGAATTTGAATTAAAATTTTACAAATAAAAGCTAAAATAGTCCATTAACGTTTCAAAAGTATGAAAATTAGAAAAGCCAAAGTTGAAAATACGGAGACGAAAATAGTATTTTAAACTAAAAAAATCGTGATAAAACTCTCTATTTGGATCTTTCTTTCAAATTCACACCATACCCCTCATATTTACTTTATTTACATTTTCCACCCCCGGGTTCGGAGGGTCTACCGGAGCCCATCTGCCCGCCCTGCCCTCACATTAAAACAAAACAAATCCAATTCCAAAACCATTTTCATTTCATTTCATTTCGTGCCTCTCTCTCACTTACAAATCTTTCTGCGTTTTTCCTTTTACGCCATTTGACCTGAAAAAGAAAAAAAGAAGTTTTAAAAAATTAAAAAGAAAAAAAGAAGAAGAGGAATTTATATATGGATTGAGATATGACAGCTCTGTGTTTTTTCTCGTTTTTTGTTCCGATTTTATGAACTTACTCTGCCTCACTTGCTCCTCCATTTCTGGCCGCCGATGGCCGTATTAGTCCCCCACCGCCACCACCGCCGCCGCCGCCCCCTCGCCGTTCTCCTCCTCCTCCTTGCCTTCTTCTTCCTCGCCTCTGCTTCCTCCTCCTTCCTCGGTCAGTTTAATCCAAATCCAAATTCAAATTCGAACTCAAAACTCATTTTAATTTAGAACCCCTCTTCTGGGTTTTGTGTAAAATTAGTTTCTTTTGGTTCTTTCAGGC
Source organism: Momordica charantia (assembly GCF_001995035.1). Next base: position 1,755,878 of record NW_019104499.1, on the reverse strand, counting down.
GGCAGGGAGAAAACAGAGGGAAGCGTGCCGGCGCCGGAAGTGGTGATTCGGCGGAGATTGGGTGGGCCCGGGTCGTCGCCGCCGACCTGCAGATCGAAGTGCGGGAGTTGCTCGCCGTGCACGGCGGTGCACGTGCCAATTCAGCCGGGATTAAGCCTGCCGCTGGAGTATTACCCAGAAGCGTGGCGCTGCAAATGCGGCAATTCCCTCTTCATGCCATGACATAGACGAAACCAAAACCAGAAACCCTGTACTTTTTTTTTCCCTCTTAATTTCCTCTTCTTCTTCCCTCTTTGGAAAATATAATCTGCTTGATTGTTTTTGCCACTCGTGGTCACTTCAATGGAGGTTTTTTTCTTTTTTCTTTTTTCTTTTTTTCCCTATTGTCCATATGGTACAGTGTCATCGAAACTCGAAATCCCCCGTTTGATTTTTGTCTCGCTGCGTTGGGAAAGAAAGACTTTGGAAATACAATAGTTTTTTCTATTAGGCCATCATTTCATTTCGCATTTCACATTAAACTTTGGATTAATTAAACAATAATCATTTGTTTTATTCTATACAATTTTCACTTATCATTCACATTTTTTTAATTGGTTGCTAACATGACACCAAAATTTACAACTTCCAAAATTTTTTTACACGTAAAAAAGAGTTAATCCACTTCTCTGTATTGGTATATTACTGACACGTTTCTTTATAACGAGTATTTTATCAATTGAACTATACTTGACATAGACTAGAAGACGAGTTTTTTTTTTGCTCGGCGTAAAAACCCAAGAGGCAATGCATGTGAAGGGGAGGAATAATAATAGGTTAGCACAATCCTATAATTAGGGTAGTATAAATTTGGTGGGCAAAATGAGAGGAAGAAGGAAAGGAAAGCAAGTTAAAGTAATAAATGAGTGATACATATATGGAAGAAAGTAGAGAGGAAGGGGAAAAATTGGACATTTGGGAGTTGAGTTTGGTTTGTATGTTTCATGGTTTGTCTACATATAATGTGATTGTTGTTATCTTCACACCACTTTAAGATCTTAAAGTGAAAAAAAAAAAAAATCAAAATCTCTCTCTCTTCGTGTTGAGAGGCAATGTACCTAAACACCCTCTATTATTATTATATCCCTATTGAAAACTTGGCCTTTTCTTCCCTTTCACTATACACTTTTTTTGTTCTTTCAAATTCCTTCTCTAGGCTTTGGGTTCGTGACTCCTTACTACGACTTTGTGTGTCAAAAAGGGTATTCCCAAATCGAGTATTTTGGTCGAAATGAGTCTGATAAAGATGAATAGGTTTGTTCGGGATTCTATGTCAATAGTTCCCTACTGTTAGTCTCGAAAATTGTGATGGGACATGGAACATTGAAATCACTATTTACAGACTCATAATTGTATAGAAGTAAGAACAACTTAGGTTGCAAAGTCAAGTTGATTAAAATGGTATTCATCCGAAGATTGAACTCAACGCTGGTGTGGTGTCTAAGGTTCGGAATGAGTAGGGGTTGGGAGAGTTTGGTGTTGCATGAGAGAGGAGAAATATATTCAACCAAAGAAAGAAAAACGTGTGAGCAGTGGAATAGAAATTATAACATATAGTAAGATGCTAAAAGTGGAGAGTGCAGAAAAATGTTGATTATTTTTTGGGATTGTTCCAGAATTACCCCTGTGCAACTGTTGAAATTACCTGTTTCAAAATTATAAATCAACGACCCAATCTTCCCCCCTCGTGCATGTGCCAGTATTGGGCAAAAATTTCTCAGCACCCACGTGGGGCCCATTCTCACCGCTGTCACCCTGTTTTATATACATGTATTTTACGTACCATTTTCTTTCACAAATATATAATAATAAATCAAATAAAGAAGATCCAGCTCCAAATTTTGGGGTCCTCTGGATTTTGAACGGTCCAATTCTCTCATAATCAATTACATTTCACTCAAAAAGAAGAAACAAAAGTAGAAATGGCTTTTAGAAATAATTTGACTCACATGTTAGACTTATGTAATTAATAATTAAGTCAAATTTATATGGGTTGTTCTGTCTTATATTCTTTTATCTCTGAAATGGGATGATATTGTCAATTTTATTTCTAATGGAGGGAAGATAGACGAAAAGGAGAAAGAGGTAGATAAAGCTTGAGGGGAGAGAGGTGAAAGGAGAATCCCAAAGCACAAACACTTCAATTTGAATAATATATATGTGTTAGACACTTCAAATTTTCGATACTTATTGAATAAGTATCCGATATTCTGTAGCTCAATAGATATGAGTCACATATAAGTTGTATAAAGTGAATATGAATTCCACACTTATTAGGCACGTATCGAACGCTTTTTAAACATAAGAATAGACATAATTAGTAATATAAGACAAAATAATACATTTTGAGAGTAAAATACATCAAATTAAATAATTCTAATATAAAAATGATATATACTTTTTAAAAAATTGTATATTTTAATAAACGTATCCATCTCCTAAAATTTTAAAAAATGACATGTCACAGCATCCGTGCCCTGTCGTATTCGGATCTGGTGTCTCTATGGAGAATGCTGGTTTAATAAGAGTAAACGAGGTGAGGTTTGGGGGTTTAGAATGAAGGAAGGAAGAAAAACGTTGAAATGAAATGGCCCACTTTTGTTTTTGGCACAAAAAAGGGGGATTCGACTGTGAATTGAATTCAGAAGATAGTGAAGAGAAAGATTTGTGTATGTGTGTTATGTGGGTGGGAAGAGACAGGTTGACAAGGAAGATGTGAAAGGTGGGCCACTGCCCCCATTCCCCTCACCATCTCCCTTTGGGTTTAGTTCTGACTTCTGAGATAGAAAATTAATTTATTGAGAGGAAAGAAAAGGGGTTTATTTTGGTGAAGTGATGGCTGATTTGATGGAGGGGTTTGGAAGGAAGGAGAGAGGGTGGGTGTTGTGTTGCAGACTTTTTGATGGTAGCAGTCAAGACCAAAGACCATGACCCTCCATTCCCATGTCTATGAATTATCATCCATTCGTTTTTCTCTCCCTCAACAATTATCCACCCTTTCTGTACCCTCTTCCCATAGCCAAGGACAATTTTCAGACTCTTTCAATTCTCCCCCACATGTGCAGTAGGTTTTGAACTTTTGAGAGAAATTCTCCCAAGGGTGCCTACTCTTGAAATAACTTTAAATTTAGATAAAAGAACTCATCTTTTTGAGACACTGAATAGATATATGTTGAGGCAGTGGTTTGTTGATGTGGTCGACGAGAACAGTGCACATGTCCACATACAACCTTTAAGACCGAACTCAATATTGGTGTGGTGCTCTTATATTTCATTATGATGATTAAGTTAAAACTCAATTAAGATGAACTAAGAGAAAAGCAAATAGCTGGTGCAAGAATTTGTGTACCTTGAAAAGGTTTGACTCCTCTTAGGTAGAAGATCACGTTGTACCGCTGGACAGAGAGTTACGAATACTGTAACTAGCAAAAGCATACTTATGTAAAATATGAGAGTTACGAATACTGTAACTAGCAAAATCATACTTCTGTCAAATATCAGCAGATATTACACCGTTTATTTATTTCTCAAGGAGAATAGACAAGCAAAAGGCTTCTCCTCCTCTTAGTGACACAGACTTTCCTACCTCAAGCCTCTGGGTTAGGACTCGAGCCCTGAACCCATGTGTCCCTCCGGAATTCACTCACATGTAATGTTATATTTGCGCTCGTGACAATATGTAAAGATGTTATTCATGGAACTTCAGAGGTAAACTCATTGTCCTAACTCCTAACATATAATTTGTTTGGATTTTAATTATAATATGAAAATACTATATTTTGTGGCCATTTTCTTATATTTGTTTCTTGTAGGATGTTATTTAGGTAAGTAGAGTATGTGGCAGGGGATTAACAGAGACACCATGCCAAGTACCATAAGATGTTTATGTGAGCTTTTATTTTTGTTACTGGTATAATATGAAACAGAAGCAAACAGACTAAAATACAGAAGCCTAGAATTGTAATTTAAACAGATATTGTATATTCATTATTTGGGGGAAAAATATATAAAGTATTGGGGGCCTGATGCATAAGATAACAATATCTAGTATCATGATATGACGCTAAAATAATGAGAACATGTATTGTTGTTGTCAGTAATTCAGTGTGGTGAGCATGTGGTGCCTCTGCTAGCTTTGAGGAAATGGGAGGTAACCTAGGGAAACGAAAATCTCAGCTTCTTCTTTGCTTCCATGTCTAAAAACAATAGATTATATTTAACAAGCAGAAGAATAGTGATAAAAAGAAGCCCAGCTATTTCCATTGTTTAACACCCAAGAGCTTTCTTTGACTTTGATTTCCCATTCTATTTTTGGGAACTGTCACCCTCAATTTCGTCTTTCACCTGAAACCCATATCTGCACATTATGAATAGTCAAGGCTTGAAGGATGGCAGTACAGCCACCATGTCCTTTACAGGCCAACCAACCTTGTGAAAGCTCTTCTGAACTCAGGGAATCAGGCATAGGCAGAGCTCATTAATCATTACCTACCAACATATCATCTAATTTTCGAACTGGGTTCAAGTAGTTTCCATGGGTTCTCCATCGCCACCCTCTCCTCCTTCCTGTTCCGCCATGGCTTCGTCCTCTTTACCTTCCTTTGGAGCAACATCAGGTGTTGGCTGAGTTTGAGGTGGAGGAAACACACCCTCCACCATCTCCGTAAGCTCTTGAATTCCATCATCTCCCATGCGAACATCGCTGTCCTCTATAATCTAAAAACAAAAGAAATGAACCCAATTAATCTACATCTTAATCTACCCACTCATCCAATAAATGTTTCCATTTTCTTTGTCCTTCAGATTCTTGCGTGAACTCCCAAACAAAGCATCCGAACAGAGAATCAGGACCATCGTAAAAGTACCAAAAGACAAGAATTTTTTTGGAGCTATTTTGAAAAACAACTTTTACCTATCAAGAATGGCCCAGTAGTAATTAATTGGACATACCTTTTAAAGTCTTTAAAACTTAATAATTAAAAGAAAAAAAACTCTTCTTGTTTCTCCGAACAAGCCTTGAGGAGGGTGAAGCCTCTTCATTTGGGCCATAAGTATATTACAAGTGGGGCATCTTCTACTCTAAGGTATGGAAAACAAAACTTTTTATTTTTATCTTCAAAACAACATTTTAAGTATAATATTTGGGCAGCTTGCAAAGGGTAAGTTATTTTGCAGTTGAAGGTACTAATTCACGAGAGTCCATGGTTCTGGAAGGGAAAACAACTACACTACTTTGAAAACAACTTAACCCACGAGTAGAACTTTAGCCCAAAAAGCATTTTTTCGGAATCCTTCCGACCAGTCCCAAGTCTTTCGTGAACTACAGTCTACAGCTTTAACTCATTAAGAAGACTTCAGTTGAATTTTAACTACAACTTCTGACACCTATTCCACGAAGTTCTTAATAACCAGACAAATGTGCTCCATAGCTAGAGAATCTAAGGCTTTTGGAATGTCAACAGAAAAGGGAAAAAGCTACAAAGACTACATTATTCTCTTACTACAGATTAAAACTAAAACTGCAATTAGCATTTATACAATATTTTCAGTACTCCCTCCTAGAATGCCTCGTTAAAATAGCTGAGATATTATGGATTTCTTCTGTCCACCAAAATTTCTAAGGCATTCACAGTTCTTGACCTCCTGTATCATGTAGAATCTTCCAAAAATCTAAAGGCACCAATGAAAAACAAATGGCCTCATCCACATGGGAAAGTGAAATATGAGTTTCGAATAGAGATCACATACAAAAAGATAAGCATGATGGAACAGCATAGAATTGATAAATAAAATAAAGGAAGAAATTAAAGTGAAGAATTACTGTAATGGAAGGGAGAAAGAAAGGGGAAAAATACCGGAAAAATCTCAACCGGGGTAGTCGGCCGCAAGTTGATGATATTGAGAATTTCAGCTTTCGCGAGATCATACTTTTTAGACTTGTCAACAAACTCAATGATAGATTCTCTCCTTTGATAACAAGCAGGAGTCTGATTCAAATAATCATAAACCTAAAAAAAACAAGACAAAATTTTGATTAAAATCTGCAAAATCGAATCGTAGAGCCAGCACAAAAAGAAGGGAATAAAATCTGTAACCTTATACTCAGATGGTTCCACTTTTGCAAGAACCCTAGTGGGATCCTTAGCTGCCCCCTTTGATCGTAGAAAGTCGAGCACCTCAAAATTTGTAAGAGGGCCTGCATTGGCCTCTAATCTGCGATTAAATTGTCGGCAACAATAAATTTTAACTCCGTCCAACAGAAATCGATGAAACAAGTATTTCGAACAAGAAAGAATGAAAGATTAATTGCTTACATTTTCATGGAGAAGAAGTTTACAGATTTGGCCGGAATAGAAACCCCCTCGACGACGGCGGCGACAAAACCCTTCGTCGGTCCCCATTCACAATTACCAAACAAATCCCACTAAATTGTTGGCATGGGCTTTGGAAAATGACTATTGGGCTTTTCCATTAAATTTCGGCCCTTTTTATGATCCGGACCAATGTCAACATTGTAATTTTACGAGTGGTCTTTTTTCTTTTTTTCTTTTTTTTTAAAGAAATTTTTGCCAGTAGTTAAATTTAGATTAATTAAATATTATGAGGCAACATTGTAAATGATCTTTAATGAAAATGTAATGACAGTTATTTTTTGTAATCATATAATTTCAAATATGAGGGAGAAATTTGAATAAAATTTCGAATTTGATGTCGGAGGAAAAAGTTACACGTCAAAGGAATTGACCAACAATATTTTTTTAGCTCCATTTGATCCTTCTTTTTCATGTCATTCTACAAACAATATTTTATCTTTAATTGCGAAAACTAATATACATTTGGAAGGGGATTGGTGACTTCATTTGGTTCTAATTGTTCGAGTTTCTTTGGTTTGGGCCTTATGGGCTTTTTACATTTGGGCCTTTTCGTCTTAAGATTTTTAGTTTTCGAGAAGGGAGTAGTATAGACTATTTAGAGACTATAATTACATAAAAAAATTGAATGGTATAAAATTTACATTTTTATCGTGAAATAACCTCGATGGTACCCATTATCCAATTTACTAATATATCCTTTTGTATCTCACCTCAATATTAATTAATTTTTAAAATCTAAAATTGGTTACTCCAAAGGTTACATTTTAAATCCCTTAAATTTGGCCTAATTACAGTTTCCAAAACTAAAAAATATCAAATCTCCCAAACCCTCCAAAAAATTCGAAAACCTCATTCCTTCGACTTTTCTTCTTCTTCTATCGTTCTGTTTCCGCCAATTCGTTCGTCTTCGGCCGTCGTCTGCGTTCATTTGTCTCCGATCGCCGCCTCCGTTCTTCTTCGTCGTCGGAACAATCCTTCTAGCTACTCCTTCATCTCCGACCGCTCGTCCATTGTTTCCGTCCGCTTATCTCGAGGTTTCTTTTTTTGTCTCTGGTCGACTGTTCGAGCCCTTCATTTATCCCGACCATTGTCTAGTCACCGACCAGAAAGTTTGTAGGTTATTTGCTTTGTTTGTTAATTGTAGAGGGATATAGTCGTATATATTTTATAGCCAGGTATATTTATATCTCCATATAAGGGTATGTTATAATGGCTATACTTTATATCATCATTGTTATGTGTATGTTGCTTAAGTTTGTAGTCGGATATAGTTTATATTTCCATGTAACTGAAAAGGTAGTTGGGTATAGTTTATGTATCTATATAAATATATATATTTTCCAAATAAGTGTATGTTATAATGGCTATATTATTGAAATTTGTTCAAAATTTATAATAAGATGAAAAATATTTGTAATAAAATTCATTATTTAGTAGAATATATTAAGTAGTAAATTTGGGGATTATGATAATAATTTAATATTTTGTAACAAATTTCATTTTTTGGTAGAATATATTAAGGAGTAAATTAGGAGATAATGAGAATGATTGATTTAGGTCCCACAATAATTTAATATTTATAAAATCAAATTTGGAATATTAATCTTTTGCATTTAAATAAAAGACGAATTATAATAAATATAAATGCCATAAATAAGGGCAAATTTGACATTTGAAAAAAGTTTTAAATCCATAAATCTAAAACCGTAAAATTTATAAACATTGGACATTTGTGAAAATAAATTTCCAAAATAGTTTATCGACATTATATCTTTTGAAAATGTAAATACATAATTCAACAAATTGGCGCAAATTTGTGACCACTTTAACTGCCATAAAAATATAAAGCTTTTACGTTTTTAGTACAACAACAAGTACGGTGGAATGATTTGAAATATAAACTTAAATAACATTTTAGTTTTGATACTTTAGGACTTATTTTATTCTATTTTAGGAGGGTTCTTTTAAATATCCTAATTCTTGTACTTTCAATAAACTTAAGTATTTCCAATCGTAGATCGAAGATTTTTTTAGTACATCATGTGGAGGTGGGAATTAGAAATTTCGTCTCCTTAACTCGTTGAGCTACGATCGGGTTGACATCGTAAATTGAAGGTTAATTTCTGCTTTAGAAAAAAAGTTTATAGACATTCCTTATGAACGGAATACATTCACGTGAACATTTTGAATGGAGCTACGAAAATATAAAATATCTATTAGTTTTGTAATTATTTTAAATATTTGCCTTTATGTCCTTTCTAATTTCTAAATAATAAATTCTGATCTCTCTCGCCCATTAATCACGAAGAACCAAAATGGTTTCAAAGAGCCCTTGTATTGTGTGAAATTGTTCTCTATCTTCCTTTCAGCGATGGAAAATAGTACTGTAGCACGTTTTCTAGCTATTAAATAGTGTTTGTCTTCGTTATCTTTCTGATTTTGTTGGCGACCATTTTAAGATTATAAACTCTGGTATGATTTGAAAAGAATATACGAGATACATGTTTTACTCTCCTTGTCGTTATTCTACGCTTTTAATTAGGTTATAAGTGCTTAGGAATAAAGTTCACCTAACTCCGCTTATGAACTATTTGAATGCTCGTGTTTAGGATGAAAAAATCACCACTCAAGCCAAAAGCTTAAGCTAATGGGTTGGATCCATTCGACTCTATATTTTGCTCATATCAAATTAATATCCACTAAGTTAAAATACTATTTTAGTCACTGTACTTTTAGCCTATGATCATTAGTCCTTATATTTTGAAAATGTTCATTTTTACCTATGTACTTTAAATTTTGGTTCATTTCAGTCCCTCTACTTTGAAAATGATCATTTTGATCATTGTACTCTTAAAAAGTGATCATTTTATTCCTTCTTTACAAAACTTTAATTCAAATTTTACCCCCAATGAAAACTCTTTAGTATAAAGTAATGTTTATATTTCAAGAATATATTGATTTTAGTGTTGTGTTGAAATTTTATAGAAAAAAATGAGATTAAGAATAAAATTAAGAAAGCAAAATAGTCACGTTTTAAGTATAAAACCAAAATGGACATTTTTAACCAACATTGAAATGTAGAGGGACCAAAATGAACATTTTGAAAGTATAATGACCAAAATAAACAAAAATTGAAAATACAGACACCAAACTAGTATTTTAACATATCCACTAATTCACAATAAACCAATATACTTATTGAAATATAAATATGAATTCATAATAAAAAGGTGTAAAATACATGGACCAAAATAAATCACGAAAACATGAGATAGAAATAGGCCTAACAATACAGTAGATTGAGCCAAAACGAGCGTAGTTGAACATATACGTCCCTGGTCGATCCCCCGCCTCCACCTTCTGGATTGGAGAGTGGATTTTCAGAGACGAACTTGGAGAGTCTGAAGCTGTACAGGCAAGCTCAAAGACCCATCTTCAATGGCTCTCAAATCTTCCTCTTTCCCCTCCAAATAAGCCTTCAAAAACGCCACCACAGCCCCACCCACAAAGCTCCTCATCGGCCCTCGCGATTCCCCATTTTTACACATACAGTAACTCCCCTTCCCTCTAATTCCCCTCGTCTCATCATCCAACAAATCCATATGCCCGTAATCCTTCACCACCATGTAATGCGCCGGACTCCGACACTCCTTGAAAAACTCCTCGTGATTCACCCCCTTCGGACCGCAGGGGGGGAACAGAGGATTCCTCTGCAATTCCCCCAGGCCCGACCCGATTACCAGAACCGGCATCGCGGACACGAAATCGAAGGACTCTGAAACGCCCGTCAGGATTGGGGGCCTGGATCCGTCGACCGGGTCGAGCCCGATTATGGCCGACACTTTTGGGGCTGTGCTGGATGTTGATTTGTTTAGGGCTAGGGCAAACGCGAAGGCGACCTTGCCGCCGCGGCTGTGGCCGGCCAGCGCCAGTTTCTTCAGATTTGGGCTCACCTTCGCCGGAAGATAATGCCGGAGCCCCTCCGGCAGCCACTCGCCGATGGCCGCTAGTGCTTTGATCTCGGCCCCTGTATCTTGGCACGTTACTGTGTATAACTGTACGACATTTCCATGTATCAGTTCTAGGATTAAGGAGTATTACATTTAGCTCGGGTTTCTGATTTTTTATTTTTTGTTAAAAAAAAATGAATGGCATAGTTCTGAATTCAAGTGATAAAAATGAACAAAAGAAAGACTTGCAAAATGTTTAGATTTTTTGAAAAAATTAGAAATATTGAACAGACTTTTTGGTTTCTCACTTTTATATGGTAAATTTTCAAATACATCATTTTATTTAAAAAGAATGATGTCAAAATGGGATAAACAATTATTGATTAAATAATCAACACATAAAACTCAATCCAATATTTTTTTTTACAAAATAAAAATGGGATAAAAAATTATAATAAATAATTTAAAAACTAATTTTCATATATATATATATATATATATATATATTAATTTCAATTTTTACAGAATGAGAAAGGAATGATTAGCAAACGTGTATTTCTATTTTATTTACCAATCACGTACTTGAATTACCAGTTTAGAATTTCTATGAATACTTTAAAAGAAAAACGTTTTTTGTGGAAGCTATGTCGTAGATTTTTAGATTTCAATTAAAAGGAAGATTTATCATTCTCAACCATTAAATATAGATAGAGATATTTTTTGTTTATCATTCTCAACCATTAAATATAGATAAAGATAAAGTCAATAAAAAACGAAATAAACTTATAAAAGAATATATTCAGAAAAGGGAAGCCTTCAAAATTTAATTTTGAAATCTAGGTGTATTTTGTTATTACTTTTAAATATGCATTAGTTTTTTAAATTTGTTTTTAAAACTAAATTATTTTATGAGCATAAACTAAAAAACTAAACCAGCGGCACTTATTTTTTAATTTTTTAATGTCTTTAAATCAGGAAATCGTGAATTTGAATTTCGAATTCAGGCTATATCTTATACTATTAAAACATCGAAATATGATGGGATTTCAATCCCCGCGTCGGTTTTAAAAAAATGTTTGTGGATAAATTGGGGAAAAAATTTCAAATTCTTTCGACCAAAATTTGTAATGTAATGAAGAAATTGGAAGAAGAAGAAGAGAGTGGTGAGAAATAGAAAGAACCTGAGGAGCGACGACGATGAAGCCGTGGGAAACGATGTGTCGGATGAGCTGCCTGTAGAAAGTGTTGCAAAGAAGGTAGCCGTGCATGAGCAGCACCACCGGAAACTCGCCGTCCTCCTCCGGGTGGCCGATCACCACCGGCTTCGGCGGAGCAAATCTGCCGGCGCAATTAAGACAACAAGTACTGGCCGATCCAACCTCCTCGATCGGGCCGACGGTGAACTTTCCCATTTCAAATACGTTCCCCGCAGTTGCAGTTGCAGAGCCGCCGGCGACAGTGACCGACGGCGGATGAAAAGACAAGGAAGCCATAGCCATCGCGGAAGTCTCTCTGGGTGGGTCACAGTCTCTTTATCTCCATATTTATGGAATTTTGAAACCATTTTCAATGACACTCAAGTTTCCGTAAATGCCCCTTACCCTTTTTCTTTTTTTTCTTCTTTTATATTTATATATGTATATGTGAATATAAATAAGGAAATATAAATAAATTAAAAAAAAATGGTGTTTTTTTAGTATGGGGTCGAGATTCAAACTCTTTGGATACATGCTCTTTAACCTGCTGAACTATGTTCTAGTTGGTAATTAAATTATTTAGTTTATTTTTTAATAGGAATAATTCAAAGTGTTTAAATTTTTTTGCTAAATCTCAAATTATATTTCATGGTCCCTAATTTTTTTATATGAATCTTAATCATTTTGTTTTTTTTTTATTTTGATTTTTGGTTTTTTATTTTGAAAAAATATGATTGTTTGATTCTCCATTTAATTTTCTGTTTTTTTATAATGATTTTGAAATTCTACGTATTTTTCAAAAACAAAAATATCTTTTTTTTCTAAAATATCTTTTTTTTCTTCTACTACTCAATTATTTGGTTGATATATTTCTCACTAACAAATTTTTTTCTTATTCTAAAATTTTTATATTTGAACATTTTTTATTATTTATCAATCAATTCTGTTTAATTATTATTTTGTTTAATTTATTTTATTTTTGAATTGATATATTTCTCACTAACAAATTTTTTTCTTATTCTAAAATTTTTATATTTGAATATTTTTTTTTATTATTTATCAATCAATTCTGTTTAATTATTATTTTGTTTTATTTATTTTATTTTTGAATTGATATATTTCTCACTAACAAATTTTTTTCTTATTCTAAAATTTTTATATTTGAATATTTTTTAATTATTTATCGATCAATTCTGTTTAATTATTATTTTGTTTTATGTATTTTATTTTTGAAAAATAAGGTGGTTTATAATGATTTCGAAATTCTATGTATATTAAAAACCATATTTTTGTTTTTTAAAAGTTTATTTTTTCTCCTAATACTCGACCTTTTTCGTTGCATATTTCTCTTCAACCAATTTTTTTCTCATTCTAAAATCTTTTCTTTCATAAAATTTTCTCTCTAAAAAAATTATTTTTCTCCCTCAAAATGGGTATATTTTGAATATTTTTTTATTATTTATCTCCTTCCAAATTTTTCCAATTTTTATTCTTTTTTTTTTCTAACAAATCAAACAATCGGAATGAGTTCGGAATGACTTTTAAATGATTTGCAAGCGAAGTGTTTACTAATAAAAGAATTGACAGTTTATTGTCATTTAAATAGTAATTATTCTTTTTGATATAGCCACACAACCCAACATGTCAAAGTTAGTATAAATCATTGGTAATTTAAATATATCTCTAATCAAAAAGTTAGGTTCAATCCTTCGCCCCCACACGTTATACTAACTCGGCAAAAATTCCTTAATCTTTCCATTGTGTTTTACACTCGGTCTCCTCCAATTTTGCAGACAGAGAAACCAAGCCTTAAGTTTCCTCCAAAAAAATTTCCCATCCCATTTCCCTTCGTTTTCTCCACTTCCGAACACAAAGAAAAAGACCAAAAAGCCCAAAAATGAAATTAGGCGACGTGGAAAATGACCAACTTTGCCCAACGACGATGGAGAGTTCCCTGTTCCCGTGGGGATTTATCTGGAAAGTTTTACGCCATAATTTCAATGCATGCCACTTTCACAATATCTTTTAGGAATAAGAGGATTTTTTTTTTAAATAATGTAATTAAAAAAACAAATTACAAAAGTGAGATAGGTTTGAAAATAATTCCAAAACTAGAGTAGCTAAATCATTGGGGGTGGTACGCGATTTCTCCAAATCACATGCTTTAAATGCAATTTACATCTAAATTGTGTCCATTGAATGCAATTAGTCTAAACTAGCGTCCAATCGACGCGACTTTCAGGTCAGTGGCTCCCACTGGCCTGCTGATGCTGAAATTTGTACACCATTTTCCCTTTTTTTTTCCCTTCTTTCTTTTTTTCTTTCTGCGGCTTTTTTCAAGTTTTTTGTCAGTTCTGTTGAAGGGTCAGTTTCTTCTTGCTAGTTTGCACCATGGACACCAACAACGGAGAGAAGGGGTGCGGTGGTGACGGAAAGACCAGAGTCTGGCTATGACGGAGATGAAACGCAAGAGATGAGATGGTCGGAGGAGATATGGGGCTCGTGGTTAAGGATCACATATTTACAAAAGAAACGACCTTACATAGGTTTATGGACTACTCTTCTTTAATATTAATAATGACTCCAAAATTGTCCACAATGATCACGTGATAAAACTCCATTTAAAAATTAGCAAACTATCCATATTCACATATTTTTAGTAAATAAATAAAATCTTAAATTCTAAACCCTAAGTCCAAAGTAAATAATTTACCTTTTTAATAAATGAATAAAACCCTAAACATTAAATTCTAAAAAAGTTATATACTTAAAAAATTCTAAGAAAAAATTGTGGAAAAATTAAGCAAGAATAAGTGAGACTATTGCCAAAATTTTCAGGTGAGAAACAAAATAAGATCATTTCAGTAAAATAGCGAAGGATATTCCATTAGCAATGAGTAATGAAAACCAAAGTCGGGAGAATCTGTACATGTTGTTAACATCGATCAGAATTCAATGCAGAAAGTATGGAAAAACATTTCACAAGACACCAAACACCAACTAATATATGGTGACTTTGAATTTCCCCACCCATTTATTGTACTAAAGTAGAAAAAAAAAAGATAGTTAGCATATTTGTGTAATTATTTATGAAAATATTATCATTTAATGCTTATTTTACAATTAGGGGTAGTAAGGTTACCCACTCCATTTTCAGAGAAGAGATTTGACAGTCTGAAGATCCAAAGGCAAGCTCCGAGACCCGTCTTCAATGGCTGCCAAGTCTCCTTCTTCCCCATCCAAATAAGCCTTCAAAAACGCCACCACAGCCCCACCCACAAATCTCCTCATCGGCCCTCGCGATTCCCCATTTCTACACAAACAGTAGCTCGCCTTCCCTCTGATTCCCCCCGTTTCGTCGTCCAGCAGATCCAAATGCCCGTAATCCTTCACCACCAAGTAATGCGCCGGATTCCGGCACTCGTTGAAAAAATCCTCGTGATTAAGCCCCTTCGGAGCGCAAGGGGGAAACAGGGGATTCCTCTTCACTTCGCCCAGACCCGACCCGATTACCAGAACCGGCAGCGCGAGCCCGAAATCGAAGGATTGGGGCACGAATTTGAGGACTGGGGGGTGGGTCTGCTTGCCGCTGCCCGTTCCGTCGACTGGATCGAGGCCGATTAGGGCTGAGAATTTCAGGGCTGTGGTGATTGATTTGTTTAGGGCTAGGGCAAATGCGAAGGAGGTTTTGCCGCCGCGGCTGTGGCCGGCGAGGGCCAGTTTGTCGAGATTTGGGTTCACGTTCGGCGGAAGATGCTGCCGGAGCCCTTCCGGCAGCCAGTCTGCGATGGCGGCCGTTGCTTTGATCTCTCCGCTTGAATCTGGGCCGGCCACTGTGTACAACTGTGAAAAAGAGCACAAGTGAATATTTTGATTAATAGTTTTAAATTTTGTTTTTAATCTCTTGAAACTCTCAATTTAATCATTTCTTGAAAAAATTATTAAGAATTTTTATTATTAAATAAATTATAGTTTAGATCATTAACACGTTAAACTCAATCCATCTTAAAATTGATTTCTTCAAAATAACATATCAGGTGGTATGCTCTTCCTGTTAATAAAACAATAAATTTTTATTGATCAAATTTGAAAGACTTTTTTGTGAAATAATTTAATTGAGATTTTTTTTACAGCATGCAACTGTGAAATCCAACGTTAAAAGTGGACAAATTTAAGAATGTTAAATTAAAAATTTTCAAAAAAATTAGGATTTCTCTAGTAACATTCTTATTTCTTATTTTAAATTTTTTAGAAACACAAGTTTTTATAATTGTACCGTTTCTCCTTTCTAGTTTTTAAAAAACGTTTTCAAAATTGGGTAGAGATTTAGGAAATAACAAAATAAGTTTTTTGCTTCTAATTCTCCTTTCCAATTTTTTTCGCAACATAAATAAAAAATAATATTTTATCATTTTTAACCTATAAAATAAAAGTAAGATAAAACATTTGAATATTTAATTTAAAATTTGAAGTTTCATATAAATTATTTATTTTTTAATTTTAAATTTTAGAAAACGAGAAAAAAATATTATCAAACTGATTCGTATTTCTGTTCTTATTTATTGAAAAAACAATAACAAATGATAATATTTAGTGGAAGCTTAATGGATTGAAAAATAAGTGGGGTGTGTGTTTATTTTTTGTTGACTTACAAGTTACAAGGCACTGAGGAAGCCATGGCGTGGAGCTATAGATTTCACAATTTTTTTGTTTAAAAACGTCACTATTTTCAAAAGGCACCTTCATTTTTGTACATATTGGGTTTGTGGACCAAAGGTTGACTGGAAAAAGATATTTTTTATAAAATATCTTATTCATTACCAGACTATATGAGTTGAAATAATAATTACTTCATTTAAATAATAATAATAATTAATCCCACATTGTACTTAATGGCTCTATAATTAATTCATATGAACCTTTATGATAATATTGTTAATAAAATTTAAATGTCTCTGCATAAAACACCTAAAAGACGATTAAATAAGATTTTGATTGTAAAAAATTCTTAAACGGTACATCTGAAAATGGGCGTGCTACGAAATGTTTTTAAAGTAGATTTTCAATTTTCTTTAAAAATGATATTTTTAACCTAATAAGATAGTTAATAATAATAATTGGGTTAAATAAATGATTAAGTTTGAATTTAGTCCTATAACTCATACATCAATTTAGTATTTATGATTTGGATTTGCATCCTTATAATTTTAAAAGTTTGTATTTAATCTCTTATTAGTTTAAACTAATTTTGATTCGGTATCTATAATTTAATTAAATCTTACTAATAGTTCTTGAATTAGGTTTAACCTAGTTGAAAAATCCTGTCTTATTTTCTTACTCAGTCGTAAAATAGAAGTATTTACTATTTGTGAAATTTTGTGAAATTGGACTAAATTACTATAGAGATGAAATTAAAATAAAATAAAAATTTAAAGACAAAAGTAAAATTAAGCTCAAAATTTTCGACTAAATTGAAATTTTTATCCGACTAAATTTATAATTAAAAAAAGAGAGAAAAAAATAAAAAGAGAAAGGAATGAACCTGAGGGGCGACG
The DNA here is from genome assembly GCF_001995035.1 of Momordica charantia. The sequence goes on along the minus strand of NW_019104499.1, from coordinate 1,738,764 downwards.
ACGATGAAGCCGTGGGAAGCAATGTGTTGGATGAGCTGAGAGTAGAAAGTGTTGTAAAGAAGATAGCCGTGGATTAGCAGCAGCACCGGAAACTCTCCGCCGTCAGACGGCCGGCCGATCACCACCGGCTTCGGCGGAGCAAATCGGCCGCCGCCGCAAAACCCCGATTCAACCTTCTCCATCACGGCGTTGAAACTTCCCATCTCAAATACGTTTGCCGCAGTTGCAGAGCCGGCGGTGACCGACGGAGGAAGAAAAGAAAAAGAAGCCATAGCCATGGATGGATATGCCCAAATCTCAACTCTCAAACCCCCTTTTGCGGGCGTGCGTCACTCTCACTTTCACGCGCCTGAACCGATAATTATAGCCTCTTTATCTCCATATTTCCGTAAATGCCCCTTACCTTTTCCTTATTATATCAAATTATTTAGTTTATTTTTGCCAATTTTGCATTTAGACTTTTCGCTAGATATCAAAATATATCGAAGGGTCTCCAATTTTCTAAAATTTTAGGAATTGTAAAATTTGTAATGATGTCAGTTCAAATAAAGTAACGATAATTGTCATATATCTTCAACCTTTTGATATAATAAAGTGAACATAATTCAATATTAATTGACATATAACCCATCTAAAAAGTTGTGAATTCAAATCATTCCCTAAAAAAATTAAAGTTGATGTATTATTAGGAAAAATTTTGAGATATTTATATATTTATGGTATCTCAGCCTCTCTCCTTTCTCCCATTTATTAGTTATCATCTATTATTATTATTTTTATTTCTTATTTACATTTTTCACTTCTCTCATTCTCCGTTGTTAAGTAGCATCTAAATGGTTCAAATATGTTAAATAAAATAATATTTTAATTATACATCAACTTTTCATCCATGAAGTGCAGAAGTTTTGAGAGGGATGTAGTTGATAAATTTTTATACAATAAGGATAGAATTGAGTATTTTAAAATAATAAGGACTAGATGAAGAATTATTATTTGGTATATTTAACATTTTTTTTAATTACAAATCTTAGTAGATATAATAAATGTAATATGCATGTTATATTCCAAAGCTAGAAAATTTGTTATTAAAAGAAAGTAATTTACGAATATAACCATTTACAAATTTGCTGTCATATTTTGAGTGTTGTCTCTCACTAAACAACTTGGGAGATGGTTCAAAGTCAGCAAAAACACTATTAAATATATGATCAAATGGATTGCATATATGTAACAATTTTCTATTCAAAATTTATAATAGATGATAAAATTGATTTTCATATTTGCAAATCTATTATAGATAATAATTTGAAATATGACAAATTTGCTCTTTGTATAACACTAATATAACACGTCAATAATCTCAAACGTCTTACATTGGTTTCGTTTTTGTAAATTATTTTATTAGCGACACATATAGCAATATAGTTCAATACAATAGCAAATTAAACACAAGCTAAAAAATAAGTAAATATGACCCAATTTTTATGCTTATATGAAATAAAAACATTTGTGATAGTAAACATTTATAATGGTAAACAACACTCCCCTCCAAAGTTTCTATATTTGTAAAATCTAATTTATTATGCTATGATCGTAAGCATGACAAGATCATTGGTGGATGGTTACAATTTTTCAATTATTCTATCGTCACGAAATTTTATTTTTTCAAAAGAACAATAAAATTACACATATTTTTTTTAGTACAACATGTAGGGTAGAAAATTAGAACTCACGATCAGATAAGTACATTTACAAGATATTTCTTTCTTTTTTCTTTTTTTGGGACGAAAATTAAAATATATTTTTTTCTTTTTTCGAAATAAGAAAGAGATTGATTAGGAGGGAAGCCAGATGCATTACTAATAAAGGCATGGACAGTTAATAGACATTTAAATAGTAATTAATTTCCCCTTGATATTCCCAACAACACAACACACCAATGTTCTTTTTATTTTTTCATTGTGTTTCAGTTCTCTGCCCTCGGTGTCCCCCAACTGCAAAATTTTAATCCAATTTTGCAGGCAGAGAACTGAGCCCGAAATTTCCTCCAAAAATTTTCCCTTCCAAACGCAAAAATGAAATTAGGCGACGTGGAAAATGACCAAATTTACCCAATGATGATGGAGAGCCCCCAGCTCCGGTGGGGATTTATCCGGAAAGTTTACGCCATAATTTCAATGCAATTGCTTCTCACCGCCGCCGTCGCCGCCGCCGTCGTCTTCGTCCGCCCCATTCCGATATTCTTCGTCAGAACGACGCCGGGCATGATCGCGTACGTCGGAATCGTCATCTTCACGTTCATAGGTAAAATTCAAATTTAGGGATTCAAAATTTAAATATTGATATTGATTATATTATTAATATTTGTTTGTAGTTTTGTGTCCGTTGTATGCTTATCATAGGAGTCATCCGTTGAATTTTATTTTGCTGACTCTGTTCACCATTGGAATTGCGTTTTCTGTTGGAATCTCCTGCGCTTTCACCAAAGGTTAGGTGTTTTTTTTCTGCCCTTTTTTTTGGTCAGAATTTGTTCGTCGGTTCAGATTCAGTTTTGTTTGATTTTGTGAATTTCGATGGATTGGGTTTTTTGCTTAAAAAACTGAGTCAAATGGAATGTACGCTTACATATAATACCCTAAATGGGACCATGCAAATTATAATTTTTGTTTATTAACTTTCGTTGTCTAATTTATGCCATTGTAATAAATATAATTCTTTTTAACTTAAATACTATTTTCATAGTATAGTTTTAAACTTTTTGCCTTTGGTTCAGTTTTGGCGTTTGTACATCTGTTTAAATACTTCAAATCGTTTTTTTTCCTCTGTATTTCAAACGAGGTTTTGGTATAACTTTTTTTTTTATACATATTGGAAACTATTTAATACAAATTTTTTGTAGTTGCATTTAAAAAATTTAATAATTGGAGTGTCAAAATGAGCTATACTATCTTTTGGCAGGTTTATTGTTTCTATTCTTTAAAAACCTTCCCAAATTTGTAAGGATTTTGGAAATAACAAATACAAGTTTCTCATTACTCGTTTCTATTTTTAATTTGTTCCAAAACATAATCTTATCATTCTTGATTCCATAGATGTTAGGGTCATGCAATTATATTTTTCTAACAGAAACAAGAAACAACAATATTATCAAACAGACTCATACCTATCTTACAATTTAAGTTTCATTTTCTTTTTTTTTTTTTTCGAAATTACACCAATCTAAACATAACTTAAAAACACCTATTTACAATCAAAAGATTGTAAGTTCGAATTCACGCTCCACCCTTCATGACGTTGACCGAAGAACACATTTTGAAAAGTTAGGATCCTAAACCAAGTGCATTTAATTTCAGGTGAGATAATACTAGAAGCGGCGGCTCTAACAAGCGGAGTTGTGGTGGGCCTGACACTATACACATTCTGGGCCGTGAAGCAGGGCCACGATTTCAGCTTCCTCGACCCATTTCTCTTCGCGTCTCTCCTCGTGCTGTTCCTATTCGGGCTGATCCAGGTAAGTAACTCATTGGGCCATATCCATATTGGGCCTGGGCTTGGGCTTGGGCTCACCTCTGTTTCTGTTTCTTCGCAGATACTGTTCCCATTGGGAAAACTGTCGGTGATGATATACAGCGCGCTGTCGGCGCTACTGTTCTGCGGCTACATCGTATACGACACCGACAATCTCATCAAACGCTTCAGTTACGACGATTACATTTGGGCCGCCGTCACCCTTTATCTCGATATCGTTAATCTCTTCCTTGCCCTTCTCAACCTTCTCAGAGCTCTCGACTAAAATCCCGACTACAACTTTTTATTTTGTGTCTAATAATTCTTTAAACTTCCAATATATTTCGGGGTGGAATATACTACCCGTTTTTTAGACACCTTACCGTGAAACCAATATTTTTGCAAGCTTACTTTTCAAAAATAGGAAACTAAAAATAAAATGGCCCTCGATTATTTTTAGTTTATTTATTTATTAGACACTAAATTAAAAGTTGGAACCTCATGATTTTTTTTTTCCTTTTTTTTGTTTGAAAAATTGAGAGACCCTCCAAATTCAAAGTTTTGGTTTGTTATGTAATCATAAGCGGTGGATGTGGGATGGGGTTNTTCTATGATGGGTTTGTAAAGTTTGAGTACTTTGTTAAATTTAACATCATTATGAAAGTTTAATATCTAATTATGGGTTTTATCTACCATGTTGGTTATGTGATTAAGTAATTGTTGCTACTATTATGTTATGAACGTGACAGAGATTAGTACGAAGAATAAAGTATATGAGGCGACACAAAAAGGGACAAATAAAATCATAAACCTTATTTTTTTATGTATTAGTTTAAATCTTAGTGTTTTTATTGAAGGTAGATATTAAGTGACAGAGTAATAAAAATCATATTTTTCAAGAAAAAGAAATAGAGAATCCAAAATGATGTTTTATAAGTTTATGGCAAGTTTGGCAATATGAAATTTCTTGTTTTTCGTTTCAATTTTATTAAAAAATCTAAGCATCTGAAAATTATTTATATTTTTTGTTTCACTTGTTTTTAGAGACATGATCAAAACTGTAAAGAAATTTTAGAAACAATGAGGAAGACGTTTTATGTTTTTGTTCACGTTTTTACTTTGTTCCAACATAAATAAAAATCTTATTTTATCATTCTTGAATCGATAGGTGTTGGAGGTCATACAATTTTTTTTAGTAAAAATGAAAAAATACAAACAAGAAACCAGAATTTTAACAAAAGAATCCTTCATTTTTTATTTATCATTCTCAATTTTTTAGAAACACAAGCTTTGAGTAATTGTTCCTGTTTCCTATTTTTCATTTTCAAGAAACATTTTTAAAAATTGTGCAGAAATGTTTATCATTTTCACGTTTCTCGTATAAAAATGCAATTTTATCATTCTTGACTTATAAAATACATAATAATTATTACAAATAATAAAAATAACATTAAAAAATTAGATATTTAATTCAATAAATTTTAGAGAACGAGAAAGAAATAACTACCAAACATATTTCTAACGTTAGGTGGTTAATGACCGCAGGAAAATTTTGGGCACTGATAACACATTTAACAATGGTTGACCAAGAATTGTATTTTAGGATTGGGGGCTTCAATTTGTGTCTGTATTAAATGAAAAGGGAATTTGAATTTGGACAAACAGAGACGAACATTCTGACAAAAATTTCACAACACAAGCTTGTTTTGTCCACCTTAAGGAACACCCCTGTTTGGAAATGTGTTTACCTCCTATCCAAACCCTCTCACATAAATTCTGCCTCAATTTCAATCTTCCAAAACTACCCCTCGATAAATATACGATATAATTTAAATTACAAGTTTAGTCCTTCAACTTTTAAAGCTAAATTTACGAGTTCTTAACTCAGTGTTTATACGTAGTTCAAAAAAATAAAGTCGTGAGAGTTATGCCAAAAACAGATAATATCATATACTATTGTAAAGATATTTGGAATCCTTGAGATACCATTATCCTTAACAATAATTAGGAACTTAATAACCAAATTTAATAATCAGAGAAAAAGTGAAAAATGATTGTAGAGCAAACATCAAGACAATGATTATCCCAACATGACCAAAAACCTTAAACAAAGGATCCATCATCCATGGTTTAGTTGAACATAAAAAAACTCAATATTTAAAAAGAAAAGGAAAAAAAAAGAGCATCTTTTATTTTTTATGTTCATTGTTATTCCTCAGTAGTGGGGTTTATATTATATTCTTCTTGACTGCCTCAGTCCAAGCTTCCCCTTTTGGTTCCCAATACAGAGTTTAAAAGAGGAAACAAAAACATTTAAAAGAACCAAAACTAGAGTCACTTTGATTCAAATATTGGCCTTTTACTTTACCATCCAGATTGCAGCCAAAAACAAAATAAAAAGGGCCCCTCCAGTTTATATTCATATCATTAAAGAGACACCCCATTTGGATTACCTTTTCCTTTTTCTTTCTTACCTTTAATCTAAAATTCTTTTTACAAAAGAAACACCAAAGAAAAAGAAAAAAGGAAAAAAATTACATAAATTTTGACACTTCTTCATCTCCCTACAATATATATTCTCAAGCCACACTTCTGCCTCCTCTCTTCTCTGCAGCAATGGAGAGCAGCCGGGACACGCCTTGAGTCCAGATGTCGTACTCCCGTTGGCTCTTGCACTCGAACTCCACGACACCGCGGAGGACGGTCTTCAGGCCGAAGTAACGACGGTGCTCTCCACCGTCAAGGAGGTGGCGCCCGGGCCAGGCGGGAATGTCTTTGATCACCTCCAAAACCACATCTGAAAGGAGGGTTCAAAACAAAAAGCAGTGTAAAGATTTAAAGAGAGGTCCCCCTATAGAAATTCTTTATTCTTGGTTTTTTGCTTTATACTCTCAAAAACTTTCACCAATCCCCAAATGGAAGAAGACCCACATCCATTTCTGTTCAAATTTATGAGAGAAAAGACAAAAGAAATTCTCACTTACTCTTTTTCTTTTTTGTGAAGGTCCCAGCAACGTGCTTGCTCTTCATCTTCAACATAACCTGCACAAAAAGAAGTTCAATAAAGCTTAAAGAAAAATGGATAAGGCTGGCCATCGCCATGGTGGGCAATAAAGTTGGATCCGTTGCTTCTTGTACAATTTCATTCTCTGTAAAACTTTATATCCTTCCCCCCAATTGGGTTCACATCCCGAAGCAAAAAGAAAAAGCTGAACTTGAATGCTGAATGATTAACACGTCAAATTCAGATTACAAAACACTGAAACGAATCAACATGTCCTTGAAGCTTCTTTTACCTGATTCATTCTGTTGATATATACAGAAACTATCTTCCAGTGAAGATCGCCTGCAAATTAACAAATAAACTGCAGTCTTTTAACATAACTTCCAGTTTGACTCAAACAAAATTGCTTCCAAGTTTTAACTCTAATCAATCAAACCCATCAGAATGAAACTGGCTAAAGCAAAAGTAGGCAAAAGTTGAGTTTGATCGGATCAACAATGGCAGGGAAGAAAAGGTTTTACCTTTCCGGGTGCGTTTCAGCAGCTCGCAGCCTCTGGTGAGAAACTCTCGGCTGCAAATGCCTAAGAAATTTTCTTCAGGGACAAGTTCGCCGCTGAAACTACTGTTGGAATTCCCATTGCTGCCGTTCTCCACCACGCCCATTCCTTTGTCGACTGGGATTACAGCTGCTATGTTCCACACTTCCTTTAGCGCCCTTGCCTTCAGCGTCGCTGCCCCGCGTAAGGCTGAATGAAGCCAATGAGTTCATGTCAATAAACTTTACGATCGAGAAATATTCAATACTCAACACTATGTGCCTGGCTAGACATATACCTGTGGCTGCAGCTGCAGTTAGAGTCATGATATCTCCAGCAGACTTGACATTCACGGCCGAGCTCAAAACCAAAGCGAGATGATCACGTTCAGCCCCCATAGCTTCGGCAGCCTCAACACATTGAGCAGCAACCAAAGTTGCGGCAGAGGCAACAGCCATATCAGTCTTCGCCTTGTGTTCATCTTTACTAGATCCAGAGGAAGCCGCAGTGGCTGCAGCAATTGCAGCAATGGCTGCAGCCACTCCAGCAACCGAAACAGCGGCATGAAGCTGAGCATTCTGAGCTCTCGTTTCCTCTTTCTTCTTCTCTTTCCTGTCCTTAAGCCATCTCCCAACAGTCTTCCCACCTCCGGCAGTGGTGGCTCCTCCTCCAGTGGCAGTGACTCTGTATTGGTTACTGAGAGGGACGTTTGAGCGGCCACACTACAGAGAGGAATTACAAATTCTCATGAAACTAAAGGTGGGTCATCGATGAAAATGGATCACAAGAACTTGGAGAGTCAATTTATGGCGAATATAACGATAAACTGACAACCCCCCAACAGGCCATGGTGCTGGTGCTGACTCTGTAACACCGCACCCACCAAATGGCCTTGGGGTCCATAACTCATTTAATGCCCCAAAGTGGAGACAACCCTTGAAGGATTAAGCCTAATTCAACATCAGCCACTCGCCGGCGATGGAAATAATCCGGCGATTCGCCGACTGGGAATCAAGTCATTGAGAAACTAAAATTCGATTCAAAAGAGTGTAATAGGGAATTGCAAAATCGTCAAAAAGTGGAGATTAAGTCGATACTATTCTCTTTCCTTCTCTCTCTATGTGAGAGAGGTGTTTAATTAAAGAACATCGGTTACTGGGAAAGCTGAAACCATATATTTGGTCTGTGAGAAATGCTCAGTGCCCTGTAATCAGAACAACCCTATAACCGAAACAGAAGAAATAAACAAACAAACAAAAGGAGAGAGAGACAACTAGGCCGGCATGAACTGTGGGTGTCAGAATCCGGCGACCCTTCACCCAAGAAATCGCCGGTGACCGGAAAACTAACCTTAATGTCGTCGATCTCCGAGGGGGAAACAGGTGGGCTATCTGTCAAAGAACCGCAACTCTGGGCTCCATTGAGAGGGCCACTACTGTGAGACAATCTGCCTGAAGTCCGCGGCGAAACCTCTTGCTGCCATGGAAGTAAAAAAGGAACAGATCATTAATGGCGTCTGCCGCATTTACAGAATGCTACTTAATTAATCGATAGCTTATATGTTAATGCAAACGATTGCTTGATATCAGAGGGAAAAAAGGACTCAGAATTTGAAATCGGAAACGTAGAAATGACGAAAAGGGATAAATGTACCCAGTGAAAAAGGGTTGGTAGAAATCGAACTCACCATTAATTTCGAAAACGGCATTTAATTTCTTGAGTGTCTGTTTTAGGGGGTTTAAGAAGAAGAAGAAGAAGAAGAAGAAGAAGATGGGAGAAAATGTTGAAAAGAGAGAACAAAATTGGAGAGACCCGAATTGTTTTAAACAGGAATCAAGCAAAAAAGCAAGT
>NW_019104499.1:1708805-1729256 GCF_001995035.1 Momordica charantia | reverse complement strand
AGCGAGTGAATCGGAAATTCTGTTCGAAGTGGCAGTGGAAAAAACGAAGAGGCCGAAACTGGAAGATTTATTCAAGCTCAGTAAATATGAAATTACAAAATTAAAAATAAAAAATATATATAAATAAAATAAAAAGGGAAATTAAAAAAATGTAATAATTTGGGGCAGAGGGGTTAGTGAAAAGAAAGGGGGTGTTTGGGCAAAAACGGAAATATACAGTCCGCCAAGAAACGAAATACGCGCTGCCAATTCGCGTGTTTAGTACTTTTTCAGATCATACGGTTCGATTTGCTTCCCTGACGGGGAAATATGGGAGCGTGGGGGACACGTGTCACGCTATGATCGGACTGGTGTCTTTTTTTCACGCTCGAGTCGAGGCTAAATTTGGTATTTCGTCTTTCAACTCAACATTCCGAATATGAATTTTAATTTATTGTGACATTCTAATTTATAGTTTTTAATTTTTAAGTTTGATCCTAAGATTGGAAATAGTACTTTGATTTTTGTGGAGATTGCCAATTGCATCAAAAGGATGAGAATGGCTTTATTGTGACATTCTAATTCCTTTTTTTATTTTTCACAACCAACAAAAACACACACACACACACAACAAATCTCTTTTTATTACTTGAATTTCGTATTTGCTACTTTGGTTTTGGTTTTGTTAGGGGTGAAATGTAGTAAATTTGTTGAAGTAGGGTAAAAAAAGCGACGTGAGTTGAATTGTTTGGGTTAAGTTGATCGGGTTGGACCGCCCGACCAAACCAAACTAAAGCTGAGCTGACCCGACCAGATCAAGTTGGGTCGATTCTAGACTCCTATAAATAAAAGGAGAGGACAGGGTGCGGGGTGCAAGGTACGTTTGACATAATTCTACTTTTTTCTGCTTTCAACCAAAGTTTTTTTATGAATTACGTACATGGTATAAATCTCTTGTAGAATTAAAAAAAAAAAGATTATTTGAGTGTTTAACTTACAATAGTGTAGTGTTTGATGAAATGACTTTAATGATCAAATTAGAGCGTGATAGCAAATGCAAGTTGATAATTAAATTGTATAATTTTGATCAAAAAATATAAGAGAAAATACCTTAAATTTACATATAAGTGGTGTTTGAAGGAGCATTAAATTAGGTGTAAAGGGATTTATGAGTAGGTAACTCAGAACATTAATTTGAGGATTATGTAAGCAAGGATGTTAGGCTACAATAAACATTTTCAGATGCACCAAATTGTTGGGCTACCGTGTGGCATAGGGGTTTTGCCATGTGATAAGTTGAGTGAAGCCTCGAGTTGGACATAAAAAAACATAAGTGTGTGCGCCGCTAAACCAATATGAGTAGTCACTAACACTATACTTCTTTTGTTTTACGACATAGTTTTACCACCAACTACCGTATCCAATCGACGATTGAACTAACAAGTTACCCATTAATTACATTTCAAACTAATTAAGTTTGACCCAAAAGAAATAGAAATTTTATTCATCATCTACAACTTTATTTTTCAATTGATTTTCATTTTAATTCTTCTTTATTTTAGTTTTGTTTAAGACAGATGAGGTCAAAAGATGTGGAAATATTATTCATAACTCTAGTTTTGAAGACTCAAAAAATGACAAACATGATATGGGGTGAGATTCAAGTGGGAAGATTTTGAGAAGAATGATTAACCAATCAATTATACATCATATCATATCATTCAAATGAATAAATATTTAATAATTAAAATTTGTATGATTCCTAAATACAAAACAAACAAATAAATCTATGACTATATTTTTAAGAATCTTGTAAATTACATGTATTTTTAGACTTTAAAGTACATTTCAGTCCCTAAATTTCTAGACTTTGTTATGATACAATTTTTATAAGTTCTTAAACTTTCACTCGATTGGAATTATTATCATCAAATTTTCATATAATACACACTAATTGAAATTTTAAGAGGACTAAAATAAAAATTGGGTCATTTTTACTCAAGAAATAGTGTGCAATAAAATAATTGATAGGTTTAGACATGCAATAATTAAAGTCCAAAAATTGTGTCTCGCTCGGAGAAACTATTGAATGATATTACAATTCATTACATAATACAAAGAATGACCCTCATGATATTTGGATAGATGCGAGAATATTCATCAAAAAATTAATAATCTCGTAGCTGTCACATTCCATAAATTAATATTATTCATATAATAAGCCTTTCCTTGAGTGGCAAATCACTTCTAATCTCTATATTTTTCTGTTTCTATTTTGGATGAGTTTGATATATATATATATATATTAATTTAAACACTTTTTATGAGTAATTACCTCTCAAATACTTAAACTAGGGAGTGTGAATCATTTAGAATAATTTTTTGGGATATTAAGTATTTATTTAAAAAATAGATTCTAAACCAATTCAATTTCTTATAAATATTTTTTATTTCTTACAAAACATTTTAGATTAAAAAAGAGCACTTTAGCCACACTCTAAACGAGTAATTATTTCAAAATTGCTGGTATAAGAAATTGTTTTATATAATTTTTTTTTCTTTTCAAAATCATTCCAAATTACTATTAGTCAATTAATGTAATTAGGGAGTTAAGTGGATAAATAAGCTGACATGTCACATGCCACGTCTTTAGATTTTTTTTTTCTACATTCTAATTTGATTTCTTAAGCAAGCACAACTTTGATACTACTTTTTCAACTTTTCAACCCCATTTAACGTTTAGCTTGTGAATAATATATTTTTTTACTTGTTATCTAAAAAGAGGTTTCAAAACTAAAACCAAATTTTAGAAACTAACAAAAAAAAAGTAATTTTTTTAAAACTTTATTTTGTTTTTTGAAATTTAGCTAATAATTCATAAGAAAAACAAAAATGTATCAAATAGATGGTAAATAAACAATCACAAGTTTCAAATAATGCTTAAAAAATCATTTCTAGTACCAAAATGGAACTCCATCTCTAAAATAAATAATAATTAATATTAAGTCTATGACCATGACTCAACAATTAAGGTATAAGTAACTTATTTTATTTTATTGAGTTTAACACATGGAGTAAAAGATTCTAAATTTCAAACTTCGATGATGTATGTCTTAATCAATTCAGTATGTTCAGGTTTGTGTAACCATTTTATACATTGAAAGTTTTTGTTATACTTCATATTCATTGTGTTATATTTTTAAAATTAAAAATATGAGATAGAATCTACTCTCTCTCTCAACCTATAATCATGACAAAAGTCCAATGAAATGAGTATTAACTTCAGGGCCAACGAGAGAATTTCTAGTCAAATTGAGCATAATTCAGCGGTAATTGGTATATATTGTAAGTTTGATCCCTCATTCCCACATGTTGTGCTCAAGAATAAAAAAAACAAGAGATCAGTTTCTAGTAATTTTAGGATTTCTAAACTCCGTGTGGTTTTCTAATTTCTATGGTGTCCTGAAAAAACATGGAACTATTTTATAATCAAAGTATATTATATACTAGAGAATTGTAACCCAAGATATTTTTTAGTGTAATTAATTATTTGCCCATTCCAAACTTTCAAAAATTACATTATTTCAAAAACACCCTTCTCATCATTTCCTTTTTTTTATCATGATTGACATCCCTCTCCCAACAATGAACATAACTTTTTGCCCTTTATCGAGTGTAGAAAATAAAGTTCAATGGAGAAAACTAATTTTCCATTTTCCATTTTTTATATTTAAAAATTACCATCTTTGTCCCATCATTTTCACAGCATGATGAAACATACATAAATTCAATTTTTTCTCAGATGTAAAAAGTAAATGTAAACAAAAGTAATTAATTCTGAGAAATAATAGCATGCAGCAAAAGAGAAATGACATATACTTTTTCTTTTCACTTCAATTCTTAATGACCCGTCAGATAGAAAAATAAGTGAGAGTTTATGTTCTTTCTAGGACCACATTTTATTTTACTACACTAGTAGCAAATTTGGCTGTAGATTCTTCTTATTGCATGAGATCGTTAAAATCTATATAAATGAATTAAATTTATCCAATTCATTAGCTTAATCTTTTGGATATGTGGGTTATGGACTCTCAACGCTTCCGACCTCCCTCTCTGATACCATTTTAAGGATAAATAAACCACCACATAGGACCTCCCGCTCTGATACCATGTTAAAAATGAATAAACGATTATTCTATCCAAAAGTTTAAGCTAATGGGTTGGTTAAATTTAATTCATTTATATGGATTCTAACAAAGATTTAGAGATAGCGTAGATCGTATTAGCAAATGTCGTACGTTCACCTAGATGTAAAGTATGAAAGATTTCTTGAGCTGCCTCTACTTCTCATATTTTGAGGGATCGTAATTCCATGATATATAGGGTATAGTGCTTCTTGTCCCGCCCTAGTTATTTTACATCTTGTTCAAAGTGGTGTTTATGCTCGTGCTTCTTTTGTTATGTTTGTCTACTTTAGTTGTGTGGTTGACTTTCTTGTTGTTGTTTTCGCAGCCTTATTCGACAAGTCTTTTCGTTCCATCTCCACACGTCTTGATCTGGGATTGTGAGCTCTATCTTTTTACTTACAAAAGAAAAAAATGATTGAAGAAGCCAAATTGGTGCTAAGAGCTCGCTCAATCCACGTATCTGAGTACCGATTCCAACGAACTTTCGTTTCGACTCCGAGTGATCGCCTTCTTCCTCCACAAATCCCTGGTTTCATCTCTAGAGAATTAAAATAATGGGAGGGATGTTGGGGTAAAATGAGAAAATATTATGAAGCTAAATCTTTAAAAATAAAAAATGGGAGGAGACAGAGAAATGTGAACTGTATCCACCTGGAAAATTGTAATGAAAGTAGGGCCCTTTCCTGTGTGTTTAGGGGTGAAGGAACCTGAGAAAGAGGAGAAGAAGAGCTCTCAATCATTCTCATATATCAATGCTTATGACTTATTGATTGAGTTATGGTGATGATATACATGGTATCATTTTCTTTGTCATATATTATTATTATTATTGTAATGTAATGTATATATCTTCATCTTTGTCAGTTCATTCAAAATCAAAGGTAGAGGATTGAAAGATTGTGTGTGTGTTTTGTTTTTTCAACCTCAAAATGTTTCTGATCACATTCAATTCTATTTTCATTCTCCTTTCATTTTCTTTTTAGGGTACATGTCAAATTGTTCTCATAAATGAGTTAGATGATAGATTTAAAAAAGGTGGTGAATTGTCTTGTTTTAATATCAACCACTACTTTTTAGACCGTGTGATAGGAATGTTATTAGAGTAGGATGGAGATGGGGATGGCTTCTTCGTCCTCGTCCCCACCTCCCATTTTATTCCTTATCTCTTTGAAATTTTCTACAAGAATTTGCTGGGATCAGGAAGAGGATTTTCCGTGGAGAACTCACGAGTATTGGGTTCCCAACGAAAAATTATTTTCCATTTGTTTTTTGTAATTTTTTTTTTTGTTTGAATGGTTAAGTTAATAGGAAGAATCTCCATTTAAAAAAATTGTTAAATTTTCTAAAAAGTCGACTTTGAGGGAGAGAAATGAGAGATGAGAGTGCGAGAGTGAGAGCCGAGAGGTAGGAAAGGAAAAATCTAAGGGTGAGAAGCAAATTTCATACTTAAAAAAAAAAGACGAGGTGAAGACAGGGATGGGAGAACATATTCTCAGTTCCCGTCTCCATTTAAGTGACAAGGACAAAATGCCCCCATTTCGTAGGGGGTCTAAACAAAAATTTCTGGCAGGAAAAAGTAACATTACTACTATGCAATGAGAAATTATTTGATATAGTTAGTATAATATAGTTGATAGTTTTATAGTGCTAATTACTTAGATAAATTAGAATAGCATGTTTTTGCCATATACATATAAGGTTAAGGTTATAAGGGGTGGGCGAGACATTTATAGTTGTTTTGAAAATAAATAGGAAACACAATTTTTTTAAGACAAATAACATTCATAATTAGAAATACAAACTAGTATTTAAATACATTTTAAAATGTTATAATTTTACTTGTGTAAGATATAATATTATTTTTTTAGGGACTCAAATGGTGTAAGATTATACTTTGTACAAAGAATTGCGAACGGAGAATATCTTGAGTGTGCCAAAACAAGCATAGTTCAATGATAATTGACACCTACCTCCAACCAAGAGGTTGTAAGTTTGAAACCCCTCCATAGATGTGTTGAAATTCTGGTGGTAAAATCGTGTGTTGTACATACAATTTTAAATCATAAAATTTAAACTACACAAATTAAAAAAATATGGGCAATTGGGATAGAATCAGGTGATATGCCACAAACGCATTGGAACGGTATTGTTGTACGGTCAACCGGTTGCGATTCCATTTCCGGTCATCCAATTTCAATTCCCAACATTAAATTTCAAACAACATCAAAATTAAATCCCCATTTAAAATATCCACACTGTTTCATCTACTAATTAACAACATTGACCACCCTTCTGTTTCCCCCCAAATAAATAAATTTCCTATCATATATATATATATATCACATCATCTTTATTAATCAAATAAATTCTTACGTTTCAATTTTGATCTTTATAGTTTTGGAAGTTTTAATTTAATCCCCAAAATTTTACGTTGGAATTTAAGTTTTATTTGGTTATAGCTTCAATTTGGTCTTTATGTTAATTGCATTAGTTTATTACATTAGAGTTTAAGGTTAAGTACAAATATAAGTAAATAGGTGGGGTTTTTGGGTTTTTTCTAGTAGAAAAAACACAATGTAATGACAATAGAAAAAACACAATGTAATGACAACCTATGAGATTTAACCAAAGTAAAGAAACTAAATAAATTCAAAATTTAAACGCAAATCATAAGACTAAACTGAAACTTCAAAAGTCATAGGAAACAAATTGAAACTATATTCAGTTAGGCTAAAAAAAAAGAATTATTCATATAAATGTGGTTTTATCGAAAAACTGTTCATATACCCATAATAGAGAAAACAAATTAAATTTTGCTAAGGTGAGCATGGTTCAGAGCGATAATTAAATTAAATTTTGACAATTTGTAATTACAGGCATAAATGACATTACAATTGAAGAACACACATTGAAGAAACTTGTTGTGACATTAATATGGTGGTTGAGTGATACCATTTTAAGCTCACTCCTCAACCATTTAATAGGGACAAACTCATTGTTTTCATCCATTATCAGTCTATATTCAATAGGACAAATTGACCCTCCAATTCTTATTTGACTACTCCCCTCCATAAATTTCATTTACATATATATATAGTCAAATCTACTTTCAAATATTGTTGCTCAAATTTTTAGTACCATGTTAGGTTAGTGACTCAATTTTCGTGTTAGTTTCATTTAATAATCATTTTGGTATTTCAACCATTTTCAAATATTTTATTTTAACCATGATTATTAACACTTTCAAAAGAAATATTAATAGTTTTAGTCCATATAATTATTGTTTTTTTTGTTAAATATTTGCTCAGGTCGATACTATTCTTAGCCAACATACATGGCTTAATATATATCCACATCATTGCATTAATGCATATTATTGAGTTTATAAATAGTGCAAACAAAGTTCTACGTTGACTAGGGATGAAAATGGTCCATGATATATAAGAGAAGATTCGAACTACTTTTTTATCGAAAATAGGTACCTTAATTAAATCTAAACCTAACTATGTTTAGATTCAGATTAGGAAACCATTTTTAAAATTTACATAGAAAACTAGAAAAAAATCAAATTATATTTATTGATTTCTTATTTGGGAAATTGTATAGAATTTTTAATTTGAAAAAGAAAATGTAAGAGAAGATGTGGGGTTGATAAGATAATTAATATGGGGTGGGGTGGGGTCCACTATAATTGTGGGGCCACTTAATCTAATGGGTGACGTGGACGTTGGAGGGCCCTTGGATGAGATTAAAATATTATCACAATTCTGCCAAGTCACGATCCTTCACGTGTATATGTCCTCTTTCTGTGGCTCCCACCATCTCCCTTCCACGAAAATGCCATTAATTTAATTATTTAATTCCTACATTCAAATTATTATTTTCTTCTTTTTGTAAATTTATTTTCAACGATTTGTCCTTCCCATTTTCATTTTAATGTTCAAATCCCACGATTCGTCATTCAAGTTATGAATTATATTTTATTATTTATAACATTACTACAATCAAATCAACTCATTTTCAGTCATATTACCATTAGTTTTAAAATAATGCAAAACCAATTTAATAAAATAAAAATTAAAAGAAAATCGCAAAAACCCATTAGAGGAGTTATTACACTGCCATCACTTTTAAACATTCGAGCAATTACTGATGTTAGGTTACGAAGTCATTATAGGATATAATTATAAGATCCTTTTATAGTTTGAACTCAATAAGTGTGATTTGTAATAACACCTACAATTTAGGNCATTTTTCCTCTCGTTTCTATGTGATTATTCAAAATTTCTCCTTTTTTTTACGACCCATAATCCAACCGTTCTTTAAAGTGGGGTTGTAAGAATATTAAAGATTTTGTTATTAATCTCATCTAGAGATTCGAACTTAAGACCTCTAAAACGGTGTGATCCAGAGACTCCAAATTTTTGCTAACAAATCTACTCCTGGGAAGTTGAAAATTTGAACTTTTAATATATAGGAATAAAATTATATACTTGGTACTAGGTTGATACATTTTTAACTAAATATTAATTGTTGAGGGAGAAAATTGAGCAGAAAACGTGGGAGGCTCGTGTAACGATATCTGGTAGTGGGGACCAAACGCCTACGGATGTATGACCAACGAAGGGAGCGGCGATGAGTCTAACAGGGGCGCACAGGCATGAATCTGACATACCTCGTTGCAAAACACACGGCAGTGGGTTAGGGTGGTAGGCGACGGGGATGCCACCACACATCTGGAATGTCTCCTCACGAACCATTGGAGTTTGTACATGAATGGGCCCCACTGCACCTCACGTCAAGCACCCTCCCTAATCGACTCCGATACCTAGAGACGGGATACCACAACCGTAGGGTAAGTAAAAAACCTGTCATTTACACGAAGGTACTTATAGTTTCTCTCATCTCTTGCGATTACTAACTTGATCATCAAAAAAACATTAGGTGGGACACTGCATTGTTGTCGTGATTCGTTATTGCATGTTTTACTTGTCCGATGACCCCGATCGAATGACACGTGAACCTTCCGAATTTCAACATCAACATATAAATTGTTATGATAATACTAATGTTCCAAAATTTCCATACCTCAAAGGTCGATCAATCATAACCAATTCTTCCTCTTCCTTGATTTTTAACACGTTCAAATACGTTCATGTTGGTAAAATATTGTTGTATTAACATATTTGGAAATGTAAACATACCACTCATGACTCACGTGCTATTGTTTCCGTAAGAAAATTTTGACTTTTAATCATAAAATCTATACTTTTTCAAGTATCATGTCCAAATGGCTAGGCCACATATCTACATACTTTGTTACTAAAATAATAATTAAATGTCACATTATTTTTAAATCAACAAATTTTTTAAAACTTTCGACAGATTTTTTAATGAGAAAATCTAACTAAACATCAAATTGCGAGTTACTTAAATTTTTTTGTACATTTGGTATATTTTGGCAGAATATAATATATGTGTGAAGTTGATCGGAGAATGACAAGCTGGCAGTGGAGCCGGGCGAGCGAATCGGCGATTCACCTGTGAGAAAAGACCCACCGCCATGAAAGTCCAACCAATCATTGAGCGACACATCTGACAGCTACGGTGGCTCCACCTCTGACATTCTCCATATTTACCCTCCCGTACACATTTTCCTTTTTGTTTTCTACTTTTTTTTTTCCACTCTCCTTTTCAAATTTTGTTAATATTTTCTCCAAATATTTTTTAAAAAAATTCTCGTAGTAAAACCATGAATTTTGTGTTTAATACAACCAGACATCTTATTGACCTAATTTTTTAGGTCTCGCTTTTATGTTACCTTTAGTTTTCCATTTTTTAAATTAAGTTTGATTTCTCATAATGTTTTTATATATTTTTCACAAAATTAATTTCTTTAATTTTCAAAATTTGGATTAAATTTTAGGTTAAAAAACATTTAGATCGCTAAAATAATAATTTAATTCATTAACTTTATTCTGCAACAATTTAGACCATGTACCTTCGAATGGGTAACAATTTAATCCTTTAACTTTAATATGTAATAATTTAGTTTTTGTCATTTAAGTTTGTAACGATTTAGTCTTTATTGTGATTTTTTTAGTTTCTAATATATATAGATTGATAAAATAAGGTGGGACTAATTATGTTTATAAATTAGAAAAATTAAATTGTAATATGATAAAATTTGACACTTAATTTTAATAAAAAATTTTATGATAGGGACTAAATTGTTACAAATTTTAAATTACAAATTAAAATTCAGAGACTAAATCGTTACAAACTAAAGTTTAGGGACTAAATCGTTATATTAGTGAAAGTAAATGGACCTGTGTTTTCTAACATAAATTTAAAAAACGAAAAATATAGGAATTAAAATAATATTTTCTGTACTTGATTTTTTTTAAAACATAAAACTTAAAATATGTCCACAACAACGCTACTTCAAGTATGCCCAGTATCTTCATATATTATCTGCTTTTGACATAGCCTTCACAGCTTTGCTTTTGGTTCCCGACCCATCATGGACTTCTAAACCACCAAAATAAAAATGATTATTAATATTAAACTAACAAAATTAAACATCAAACTGGAAGTTCTAAGATCTAGAAGCAAAGATGAAAAGAAACAAAAAATTTAAAAGTTTGGAACAGGTGACGTGTGACGTGGTACACACGTGGAAGGACTACGCGTTTTACACCACGTCATCATCTTCTTCCTTTGGAAATCCAGAAATCAAAAAGGCAAAAAAGACGACACAGGCTTTTAACTTTAATCTTTTTGTGCGATCTCCATGGAAACCCAAAGAATTCGCAGTCTCGTTCTCTGTTAAAAACCTTCTCAAGTTTTCTGCAACTCTTCGTATTTCGCGCCTCTCTCTCTCTCTCTCTCTCTCTCTCTCTCTCTTCTTTCTGTTTGAATTAGTCAACAAAATAGGACAGTTCGGAGAACCGAGGAATGTTTGTACTTTGTTGATCTGAAACCCAACAATTTGCCGGAAAACAGAGATTTTTTTAAGAAAAAACAGAGCAAAAGACATCTAAATGCCAAAACTACGTACGTTTTTAGCTGCAAAATTTGACGAATTTTATGGAGTTTTGTGACTGTCGACACCTAATTATTCTTCCTCTGTTCTCGTTATGTTTTGTTTTTCTTCTCCATTCCAGAGTTGAGCGATTAAACTAATCCTATTTCCAGTACTGTTTTGTTTTCTTTTATCATAGCTCCTCAACATTTCAAGTACCCAAATGTGCCCTCAAAATAGGGATTCCAATCATAGTATTGTAAATGTTCCAATTACGAATTTCTATACTTATAATAAGGAGTTTCTACAGTGTATATAATATATATTAAAATTTTACAAATATAGGTACATTCTAAAACAATAGAGACTAATCTGGACCTATTTGTCCTCCTGGATGCAATAAAAAATTAATATTTTATTTTGAGAGTAGAACCAAATAATTTGAAAATATTAAAACGATAGAATAAAAAATTAACATTTTGAGAGTAGATCTGTTAAAATGAACCAAAAAGTATTTAAATCATGCGATTTAATTATATAGTTTAATGAATTTTATGTTTTTTAGAAGTATATTATATGTGTGTGGTTTTTTTACTTTTTTTTTTAATTTATATGTTTTTTTTTTGTTTAACAATATATTGGTCCACTTTTAGATACGTTAAAATTCTCAATGAAGGTAGGGACTTTGTGGAGACCCATTTGAAAATTAAGGAATCTCTATTTTAGATTGAGATAAAATTTTGTTTTGTTTTCTTCAAGGTTCACCCTTTTGAATTTGACTCCACATTCATTCTAAAGAATGTTTAATTTATGTCTCGTGTAATAGTATTTAATTTTAAAAATTTGTCGATCTAAACATAGTTCGTAAAATTCTCAATTAAAAATTTTGAATATTCACTATCAACAAAAGAAAAATATATTTAAAAATTTAAAATTGAGAAAATAAAACGAAAACAAGATTTATATTTTTTCAAGAAATTACATTATAAGGCATAAAGTATTCAATTTTTTTATTTAAAGTTTGGAGGAGAGATTTATATCTTCGAGAGGTAAATATTTTGACCTATTAAATTATTCTTGTTCACATAAAATATCTACATATATCTTTATAAATTGAAGCAATGTATGTCAATAGTAAAGTTTAATTTATATTTTCAATATATCATAAAATTATTAACAAAAAAAAATCAACAAAAATATCACCGTATGTGAACACGAATATTAATAAAGTTCTGACTTTGATATCTCATAAAATGAAATAAAAATAGTAAATGGAAATGAAAGCAGACAATAATAAAAATAAATTAGAAGCTTTTGAGTCCTAAATTGAGAGTTTTGTTTAATAATTCCAAACTTTAAAAAGTATTTAACCGTTCCTAATTTTTTTTATTATTAATATGGGGATTTTTTTATATTATTAATAGGTTTGTAAACTTTAAAAAGTGTCAAACAAAACCGTAAACCTTCAATCTTTTATCAACATATTTATGAAGTTTCTAAAGTGCATAGCTAAGAAGTTAGAGATCCTTTAGACACAAAACTAAATATTTAGAATTATCTGTTAGATACAGAGTTAAAGTTTAGAGATTTATAAAATACTTTTTATAAAAACTCAATAACCAATTTAGATATGTATTTTTAGAGAACTATTATATAATCATAAATTGAGGGAGACAAATATTATAGTGGTGGGAAAAAACGAGAGAGGAGCAATGTAGAGTCCATTTAGTAACGTATCCGTTTCTTGTTTTTCATTTCTAATTTTATTAAGAAATCTAAACGTTCGACAAACTATTTATGTGTCTTGTTTCTCAATTTTCAGAAACAATCTCAAAATTGTATAGAAATTTTAAAACCAATACAAACAAGTTTCTTGTGTATTGTTCACATGTCCAATTTGTTCCAACATAAATAGAAGTTTAGTTTTATCATTCTTGAATCCATAAAAGTGGAGAGTCATGCAATTCTATTTTTCTTTATTAAATAAGAAGAAACAGAAACAAAAAAACGAAAACGTTACCAAACGGATCCGTAGGAATCTCGTTTTCATTTATTAATTGAATTCAATACTAAAACCAGATGCAATAATACCCCCTACCCCATAGTCCCTACGTCGTCTAATGCCAATACATATATATATATCCCTTTCATCATGTAACCCAATACCCGTAGTTGCAACGTCCCAATTACAAGAGGAGCAAAGCTCTACTAATGAGTTATATATATCCCTCTCGAGAGTCAAGTGGGCCTGCATAAAGAAATTAAGTTCTTCTTTTATTCTTTCTTTGACATAATTTATCCATCTTTATAAATTTGAACCAGAGACTTTGTCTTTGAAGTAAACATCATACCTACATTCTAAAAAAAAAAAAATTTGGTTCAATTACAAAATTGATTCTTGAACCTCGTAAGTGTGTCTAATAGATCTTTAAAATTTCAATTTTGTGTTCAAATCGTAAAAGTGTCTCATAAATTTAAAATGGAAGGATCTACCTACTAGATGCAACATTATAAGTTAAAAGAACTTGTTAAATACGAATTCGAAAAGGTACCATGGATCCGATGATGGGGAATTGATTAGAAATGAAGGTGGGAGGTGATGGGGGAGCTGAAAATTGAGTGATGGAATAGAAAGAGGGAGGAGTTTGAAAATTTGTAGATCATAGTGGAAAGGACAGTGAGTTGATAATCCATGGTATTAATTAAGAGGAGCAAATGGATGTGTCCCAAGTCCATATCATGGATCCAAATTGGCAATATGCCATATCTGCCCTTCTTTATTCAACTTCAATTTCAGTGGAATCTTTGAGTATCTCCATTACATTACCCCTACCAATATATGTATTATATTCATATGTAATAACACTGCTCAATAAGCATGCTTATATACGTGTCGTCTGCATTTGGGTATATGAAATGACTTGTCTTTTTCAAGTCATTCGCGGTGGCTAATGTGATCGAGAGGTTGTAAGTTCAAATATTACTTATTAGTGAATATATATATATATATTCTCAAAACAATTGAATTATGAGTTCGAGTTTGTCTCGTAGATTTCTAAACTACGAATTTTGTGTCTCATCTTATATTTGACCTATTTAAAATTTTTATAACCAAAGTTTAAAGACTTATTACATACCAAATTGAAAAGTGGTAAATCTGTTAAAACACTTTTAAAATTTAGAGACCTATTACCTGACCACTAGATCAAACATTTTATCCGAGAACAAGATATGACAAATTTGAGTTGCTAAATTATACATTTTGTCCAAAGCTAAAATATGGTAGATTTGTGGCCACGTAAACTTACTTGATACCCAAGTGTATTTGGATTATAAAGCATGAGATTTTGTGAGATAATTATCCATAAAAGGGAGGTCGATATCTTTTATTTTTATAGTGGAATTCTTCTATTATTATTTGTAGTTTAACCCGAACGAGTTAGATATATGAAAGAGTCACGTAGGACAGTGCCAAAGATGTCATTATTTTGTCACTCATAAGAACGAGGAGGAAACAAAACAAAACAAAGACAGGTAGGTTCAAGTTCCAATGCGTATGTTTTTTCTACTTCTATATAGGGACTCTCCAATTACCATTACTACAAATCTTTACCACAATTAAAAGCATTTATCATCAGAGTTTCACTCATACTCGTGGCTTCAAAACGCGCTTCCCCAAACAAAACACCAAATTCAAAAGCAGAGAGGATTATTACTTTACATTAATACTTTTTTCTTTTCCAAAAATAGAGTACTATTATAGTTGATCTGATCAACTCAGTTGGAAAAAAACTCAATTACAAATTATTTTGTTCAATACTAACAAACAACTTTAAATCATCCATTCACTCAGTTACATATATATATAAACCATGTATATATTTTAACAAACAAGGTGGTTTTAGAGGAAACGACGTACGATGAAAACCAAATAATTTATATGGAAAACTCTCATCGAAGAAAATTTACCGTGTGAGAAATATTATAATCATACCTAAAATTCTCTACTCGATCACAATTATAAGAAAAACCTCTTTCACAATTTTATACCACTAATACAAATATAATTAATAGGCTAAACTTAAAGTGTTTCTAATTAGAACAATAAAACTCAAAGTTAATGAACATCTTTTATATTATATTGTTTTATATCTTCCACACATGAGATTTGTACTCTTTTAACATTTTGCTAAATTTGACTTTTATAACTGGTTCTTGCAAAACATACACACATACGCATACATACTAATATTCGATTGCTAGTGACCAAAGACAAAATTCTCTTGATCTAAAACTATGTTTAAGAATATTTTTGACGACATGATAGTAACGCCATTTTTATCACGATCAAAATACTTTTCACTCACGATCGTTATATTTGAGAGAAATATGGACATGTAAGTAGCGAGTACTTGTTAAAGAAAAGACTTCAAAAGGACTCTAAAAAGTGTAGAACAAAATATCAAAGTAATTTATGGGTTGAAATTGTTATGAATCAAATAGTTTTCCAAATATAATGTACACAACTAACAAGAGTGAAAAAAAGGAGGGGGAGGGGGGGGGGCCCAGTAGTGAGTAATCAAGGTGGGCTAGAGGAGCAAAAAAGCCGTAATAGAAAAAAAACCAGGGCCACACCAGACGTCACGCAGCGTACAAATCTGGACTCGACACATAAATAAATGATTAAAACAAGAACGATTTTGATTCTTTAAAGTTCAAAGGAAATCGAAACCCGAGAAAAATTAAAGCAACCCCAACAAGAACAATAACAAGAACAAGAATCAGAAGTACTACGTAGTAAAGATGGCAATAATTCTGCACAAACCCCAAAAGCTTTTCCAATTTGCAGGCCCGCCGGCGAGTGGGTGCGGCGGCGCCGTACAGATTGCGAGAGATATATGGATGGTAATAATGAGATGGGACAGATTTTATATGTGAACTCTATTTATATTTGCCCTGTACCGGCTGCTGGCTGCTTCCATTTCTTTTCGATGTGGGATTTGACCGCGATACAGTTTCTGCACTGCAATTTAATGTCAAATGCTTTCTTCTTCACTCTGCATTTCAACTTTGATTTGATTTGTTCCCCTTCCCATCGCGTTTTCCAAAGTATTTTTTCTAAGATTATAGTTGTATTTGTGGCCCATTTAATCATTGGGCCTCCCCTCTTAACCTAGCGAGCCCATCACCCTATTGGGCTTGTTTCGCTCCAAGTATACCCGTTTAGTCTCTGAACCTTAGTTTATAATAATTTTATCCATTTACTTTTAGATTTTTAATAATTTAGTCACTCAACTCTATTATGTAATAATTTGGTCCATGTAGTGTAAAGTTTGTAACGATTTAGTCCCTACTCTGAAACTTTTTGTTAAGTTTCTTATATATGTCGATTTATCGATGAAAGACTAAATGTGTTTACAAATTTGAATGTGTTGCTCATAGTTTAGCTAGGAAATTATGTATTTAGTTGATTTCGAGTAAATTTAGTTATTTAGTAGTGTAAGTGAAATTAATGAATTTAATAACATTAACCTATTAACCTACTAGAAACAAAGTGGAATGTTAACAAACTTATTAAAATTTCTTAAACTACGAGTGTTAGACTGACATAATCTTAAAAGTTAAAAGAATTGGTTGGGAACTTTTTTAAAATTCAAAGACTTGCAAGACATTAACTCTAAACATTTGGACTTTAATCTAACTAAAACTTTTAACAATGTGGAAACATAACACTATTTTAACTTGTTTACGAATATAATATTATCCTATTAATGAGTGATTAAATAAAATTTTAGAACTCTATCCAATAATTGATTGGATTATAATAAAAAAAACATTATAATATATGAAAAAGTGCTTATTACAGAACATACTCATAATTTTAATAAAAAAAAATACCTAAATCTCAACATAATTCAATTGACTAAGGCAAGCGGTACCGATTTCAACTCTCTCAGAAAATAATAAAATAAAGATTAAAGAAGTTTGTTTCCTTTTTCTGAAAGAACTATTATTTTCAAATTCTAAATTGGAAAAGAATAAAGAAGAAAGAAAGAAAAGAAATTTGTCACCAATAAATATAAAGAGTGGATGGAAATGGCCATCACTCAATCTTTTCCTTTATTTTGAGATATATAGCAATTTTAGGCTTTAATATTCGCTACAAATCCCTCTAAATTTTCTTTCGTACATGTAATTAATTTAAAGTTGCAATATGTTTTTCATATCATAATTTTTAGTAATTCCTTTACATGGAGCGGTTAGGCGAGGCGTGTCAGAAACATTAATGCAATATCGAAATGATGATATTTGATTTTAGGTGATCACAATAACAACTTTCTTTTACCGTTCGAAGGAAGGGCGCGCAGCGGTGTGATTACGATCTCGAGACGCGCCTCTCCAATGATCGGATTCTTCGCCCTCGCCGATCAACTTTGATTTCCCCTTCCCCAAGACAACTTCCTTATAAGAATATTTCCCCCTCCCCAGCACAGCTTTTACTTCCGATCATTCTCCTTCCGATACAACTTTGATTTCCTCCGACTCCGATCGATCTACGTCCCTTCCTTTCTTTTCCTATCGTCCTACGCTTAACTTAAGGGATTGCATGATTGGACCATGGCCAACGACTCGAATCGAAGTGAGGGAATCAATTGGGGCAAAGCGGCTCTAGACTTCGATTTTCTTTTTCGAGCGACTTCGATTAATTCCTCCTTCCTATCGTCCTCAGGTTTAGGGATTATTGGCTTGTCTGGCGGGAGAGTGGTAGACGAATATGACGTTTTCGATCGGTTCAGATCTAGCCCCAGATGAACGCATACTTTGAATTGAACTTGTAAATCCTTTCTATTGTCTAGATTTGGAAGGAGGATGAAGAAATGATTCAAATTCTTTTTCACTGTTTGCCGTCCAGATTTTAGTGTGAAGACATGCAGCGGAAGTTCTCAAACCGCAGTGACTACCTCGCTTGGTAAGTTCTCTAACTCCTAATCTTACTCTCAAATATTTATTCATTTTTGTTCAAACTTTCATCTTTATTTCTTATTAAAAATATTTTTCATTTTCAAATTTTTCCCTCTCTTTATTTTTGGTTATTTACTCTCTAAAATTTTTCTCAACCTTTCTCTAACTTAGTTTTTAAAAAATATCTACTATTTTTTCTTCAAATGTTCTTTCAACCCTTTTCTTCCAAATCTTTAACTTTTTATACTTTTAATTTTTCTTTTCTTTCTCTCTCAAAATTTTTTTGAACCTCTCTCTAGTTTCAGTTTTTTTGAAATTTACTTGTTATTAAAAAATCATTTTACAAATATTTATTCATTTTTCTTCAAACTTTCATTCTTTATTTCTTCTTAAAAATATTTTGCAATTTCAAACTTTTTCCTCTCTTTATTTTTGGTTATTTAACTTTCTAAAATTTTTCTCAACATTTTCTAACATATTTTTTTAAAAAAAATTTACCTGTTTTTTCCTCTCGTTCCATAACTTCTTCTTTCAAAATTTTTTTCCTTTCAAACTTTTTCTTCCAAATCATTTACTTTTTTTTACTTTTAATTTTATTTTTCTTCTCTCTCAAAACTTTCTGAGTCTCTTTCTAATTTTGGGTTTTTTAAATTGACTTATGATTAAATAATCTTTTTTCTTCAAATTTTCATCTTTATTTCTTTTTTAAAATATTTTGTAATTTAAAACTTTTTCCTCCCTTTATTTTTTATTTTTCGCTAGAACTTTTCTCAATCTTTTCTATATATTTTCTTTAATTTATTACTTTTTTCTCTTGTTTTCTAACTTTTTTTGTTTCCAAAATTTTTTTCGAGTTGTTTCCCACCGAATTTTAAACTTGATTTACTTTACAATTTGTTTTTCTTTTCTCAAATAGTTCTCAACGTCTTTCTATTTTGATTTTTTGAAATTTACTCAGATCTAGGTTCATTTTTTCTTCAAAATTTCATCTTTATTTGTTTTAAAAAAAAATTTACAATTTCAAACTTTTTCCTTTTTTATCTGTTTGGTTATTTACTGGCTTAAAATTTTATCAACGTTTTTCTATATTTTTTTTTTCAGAATTTACTACTTTCCTTTTCCCTTGTTTTCTATCTTTTTTGTTTCCAAAATTTTTTTCTAGTTGTTTCTAGCTTTTTCTTCCAAATTTTAAACTTTATTTACTTTTAATATTATTTTTCTTCTCTCAAAATTTTCTCAACCTCTTTCTAATTTTGGTGTTTTGAAATTTACTTAGGATTAAAAAAAAATTTGCTAAGATTTATTCATCTTTCTCCAAAACTTTCATCTTTGTTTCTATTTAAAAATATTTTACAATTTCGAACTTTTTCCTCTCTTTATTTTTGGTTATTTATTCTCTAAAATTTTTCTCAACCTTTTTCTTACATAATTTGTAAAAATATATTACTTTTTTCCCTATGGTTTTATAATTGCTTTTCCTTCCAAATCTTTAACTTTTTTTTTACTTTTAATTTTGTTTTTCTTCTCGCTCAAAATCTTCTCAGCCTCTTTCTAATTTTGGTTTTCCAAATTTATTTAGGATTAAGAAAAACTTTTTGCAAATATTTATTCATTTTTCATCAAACTTTCATCTTTTTTTCTTTTTAAAAATATTTTGCATTTCCAACTTTTTCCTCTTTATTTTTTTGTTATTTTCCCGCTAAAACTTTTCTCAATCTTTTTCTATAATTTTTTTTTAATTTTACTATTGTTTTTTCTATGGTTTTCTAAGGAGCCGATAACATTTGGTTTTTGGTTTTTAGTTTTTAAAAAACATTTGATAGCCAATTCAATTTTCTATTTTTTGTTTTTTTAAAATCATGGTAAATTTCAAAAAACAAAAAAAAAACAGTTTTTTGTTTTTCAAAATCTCATTTTTTTTCTTCTAATACTCAACTTTTTTTTCTTTCTCATATTTATCTCAAAAAAATTTATTTTTCACTCTAAAATTTTTTTATTTTTAAATTTCTCCCTACAAACTTTATTTTTCTCTCTCTAAAATTTTCATATTTTCATATTTATTTGTTTGGGTGTTTTGAATTCAAAATAAATGAGAGCGCAAGTGTACACCCGTCACAAGTAGTAAAAACGGAACGAGTATTCCGAGTATCGATCCTCAAGAACAAATGAAGTATTTTTATAGGAAATGTTAATGATCGGAGACTTTGTAATTGAATTTGGGGTGACAAATAATAAGGATAATGTTGGTTTTGATATTTAAAAACTCAATGCAATAAACTCAGYCCAGTTACTTCAAWT
>NW_019104499.1:1627390-1708790 GCF_001995035.1 Momordica charantia | reverse complement strand
AACTTTTTCCAACTAGGCGCCAGGCGGCTCTCATAAATTTTCTTCGGTTTTATTTCGTCATCTTCTTATGTCTAAGTGATTTTGAAGGTTTAAGTCCATTCCTAATATGTCTATTAGAAAAAAGAACTTAATTTAGTAAGAACCAACTGTAACCTTAGGTCGAGGTCCTATGTCTAGGCTACCCGAGCGAAATCTTTATGTCTAAAGTATTCCTCTCTAAAGTTAAATCAGTAAAGTTGTGAAAATGTATCAACTATTGATGTTTGGTTAAAATATTAATTGGCCAAATCAAGTTCCAACTTATGGAAACAACTTTAAGTGATAAAATAGGAGAAAAACGCCTTTTGCCTCGTTGGATTTTAAAAAACTTTAACTAACTATCCATAACTGGGCTTGGGAGAAATAAATTTAGCTCATGATGATAAAGAAAAAACAAAATTTAATGTTCATGGAAGTAGACGACATAATTAAAGGATGAGTAGAATTAAAACAAGCTGGAAATTATGGAGTTGTAACCCGAATGACCCTAACCCGTTCTCGTTCAAGATTGAGGAGCAATACTCAGTCAATTCCACAAGGTTGTGTGATTACAACTTCGTAATGAGAATGAGAGAGATGAGAGTAACAAATAACTTGCTGGAATTTTAATTAAACAAGACTAAAACTTACAATTGAAGAATAATAAGCTGGAAAAATAAAGGGAAAACTTGAAATAAGTAAGGTTAAAACAATAACAACTCAAGGGAAAACGAAAACAAGCTGAGAAGTAAATGTCTAAAGCTGAAATGATCACTCCGGGATGATGAATGAAGAGAATTTTATAGGGACTTCAAGGTGGTTAGGAGGTTGAGAGCTTTGTGAAGAGCCATCCATTGCAAACATCTTTTGGTTGGGTACTTGTTGAATTGACAACCTTTAATGCATGGACGACACGTGGCAGAGCTTGGGAAGGCCTCAAATCACACCAAAACGTGCGTTTTACATTAAGGGCAATCTCGGGATTGGGGAAGGCGTCAGACGCCTAGCTCGATATTTTTCTGCACAAAAGTGTAATTTCCGTTAGAAATCAACTCTAAATGATGTAAAAATGTCATGTGTGCATCTATAACCTAAGATAACTTAAAATGAAAGGTTTTGGATACTATAATAACCTTAAAATACGGTTTCCGAGTTTAAAACATTAGAAAACAGCACACATTTAGCTTTTTTTTACCCTTATGAACAAGGGAAATCATTATTGTTATTTGTCTCTCTCCAAATTTTTTTGTATTTTTGTTTTTTTTCTAACTCATTTCTCTCTCTAAAAATTTAATATTTTTGTTAACTATTTTCTCTCTAAAATTTCAAATTTTATAACTTTTCTTACTGTCATCTATTTTTTTCTCTAAAAATTATATTTTATTTTTTTGTTCAATTTTCTTTTACTGTAACTTTTATTTATCTTTGTATTTATTTATTTTATATAAAAAATATATTTTGAATCTAGTTTTTATCTCTAAATTTGTTTTCACTAATTTTTCTCTTTCTTTGTAATTTTTTTTCTTTAACATATCTTTTCCTCTAGACTTTATTTTTTTCTCCAAAATTTTTATCTTTTTGTCTTAACTTTTCTTTCACTATTTTTTTTATAAATATTTTTATTTATCCCTCTAAAATTTATCTTCCAAAAGTTTACTTTCATCTCTATATTCATGTCTCTACATTAGGGGAAGAAAAAAATTTCCGCGGGGTCGGGTCCCAAAAATAGAAAATGCATGTCCCGACCCCAACCCCATACCCATCCCCGATCCCATTTTTTAAATAATTAATATATATTTATTACACTTTTTATACTTAAATTCTAAAAATAATTATAAACAATTATAAAACCGATAATTTTTCTCGAGAACATCTCTCAGACCCAAGAACGAGATAGAGATGGAGACTAAAAATTTTCACGAGCTTGAGAATAAGGGAGAGCATTCTCACTCGCACTCACACCATTGTCATCTCTACTCTACATGAAATTTTTTCTCTCTAATATGTATTTTCAATTTTCTAAGTTTTTAAAACAAAAAACCAAAAAATGGTTATGATTTTTGTTTTTAAAAAGCAGAAAACAAAAAACCAAAAATTAAAAACTAGAAAAACCAAAAACTAAAATGGTTATCAAACGAAACCTAACTTTTTTGTTTCCAAAATTTTTTTCTAGTTATTTCCAGCTTTTTTCTTCCAAATTTTAAATTTTATTTACTTTTAATTTATTTTTTCTTCTCTCTCAAAATTTTCTCAACCTCTTTCTAATTTTTGTGTTTTGAAATTTATTTATGATTAAAAAAAATTACTAATATTTATTCATTTTTCTCCAAACTGTCGTCTTTATTTCTTTTTAAAAATATTTTGCAATTTCAAACTTTTTTCTCTCTTTATTTTTAATTATTTACTCTCTAAAATTTTTCTTTAACCTTTTTCTAATATATTTTTAAAAAATTTACTACATTATTTTATCTCATTTTATAACTTTTTCTTTCCAAAATGTTTTTAGAGTTCTCTTTCAAGCTGTTTCTTCCGATTCTGTAACTTTTTTCTTTCTCAAACTAATTCTAATTTTGTTGTTTTGAATTTTACTTATGATTAACTTTTATCTGTATTTCTTTTTAAAAATATTTTACGATTTGAAACTTTTCTCTCTCTTTCCCAAATATTTTTATAGTTATTTCTAGCTTTTTCTTCAAAATCTTTTAACCTTTTGAACTTTTAATGGTAATTCTATTTGTATTTCTTCAAAATAGGGAAGAATTTGAAAATCACAAGCTTCTCAATTGTTAGTATACCAATCTTTTAATTGTTATTTTTTTTTCATAATGCTAAACAGTGAGTTATTATATACTGATTTACATGATTCTTATGGATAAGTGGACTATTTATTTCATTAAATTAAAATATAGAGTATACGCAACTTAATTATAAGTCGACTATTTATCACTTCTATATCATTTTTATGTGGTTTTACTTTCACTAATATTATTTATTTAATTATTATTATTTTCTTGATTTTTTAAAAATCAAAGTCCTACACTTTTATGCTTATTTTATTTTAGATGTCTATAATGCCAAAAATAATAATAATAATAATAATAAATTGTTAATATATGCTGTAAGCCTACAACTGTCTGTTAACATATATACAGTGCCCATCTCAGAACTCAAATGGGAAATTTATTCTATAGCCAATGCCATAAAATAGAGGCCATACACAACAAATACCATCCACAGAATCAAAACTATAATCAACCAGCACGACGCTCATCGGCCTATTTGATCAGCAGCAGCATAGCGACATACGTTACCACCGAACCGATCATCGAGAGGGAGCCTCGCTTGATAACTAATCCGCCAGCAGCTGTAAAACAGAATAGTTTGAATGACTGTCAATGCAATTCTAAATACATATATGATAGATAGTTGAATGCTAAAAAACGTCACGGTGGCAGAAACTCGTTTTTTTGTCGTTCTGTTTATGAAGAGGTTAAATCTGAGTGTTATGGGAAAAACAGAAGGTTCAACCAGATAAAGAAGTTAGTTGTTGAAATTGAACTGACTAACCATTGTTGTTGTCAATTGTAGCTGAACTGGGAGTTGTAGAATCCGGTCCGTTTGTCACAGGAATTCCCAGTTCCTTGCAATCCATTCCTATTGAACCTTCAGATTCATTAACAAACACAAGTAAGATTAGCGACGAGCAACTCGATCGGTGCATCGTTATACTGCCACTTAATTATCAGCTTGGCGAGTATGATATGGGCTTACAATCCTTGTAGCATGGGAAGGCAGTGATATTGAGAAGATTATAGTACCCCTCGAGACAAGTGCATTTGTATATCAACGGCGATGTTTTGTTGCACGAACCGCCTCCACAGTCCACCCAACTGCAAGCTATACAACAAGATAGACATTGAAAGCTATGTGCATAAATAGGTTTATTCACCAAAACAAGCAAGGCAACAAGGACAAGCGATAGGAGCGGTCATTACGATCGAATATCGAGTCTTTAGTTCTTGGTTTCTTCTGTACACCCGGAGGAGGGGCTGACGAGCACGAGTGAGTTAGATTACCTGGCATCAACAGTTAAATTCCAATGCCCATCAGCATCATTCAAAGTAGTGAAGTGATAAGATTTATCAACACTAACATTTGAGATCCAAGACCCTGAGAACCTTCAAAGATGAAAATCTGTGTTTCCAATCCAAATCTATCTTCTCTACTTCTTACTCATTATACCCCATCTAAGTTAAACCCAACAAGGCCTTAACTTGCTTCTCTGTCTTCATAAATCTGCCATTCTTTCATCAACTTTTCGAGTTTAAATTTCGAGTTTCGAGTTTTGAGTTTTGAGCAACATCTTAGCTCTTAGCTCCAACCTTATGGTTAAGCATTGGCTATGCTTGAGCTATGCTAAAAACTCTCTCATTTCATGATTTTATTCACTAATGTTTCATATCTTTTTACCCAAATTTATCCTTAAATTTTCCATATTCCACTTGACACAAATCTTATTCAACATCATATAAACTTATGTTCTAAGCTACATGCATCAGATTTAACATAGAGTTTGAAACGGGTAGTCGATTCCTTCTCAACACAATATGAAATTTTAAAACAGGACCAAAAGAATAGAAATTAAATGTACAGTAGTCATAAAACTAAGTATTCGAATCTCATTTTTCCACATGCAACACAGTACACTCTAAATATACATCTTATCAGCCACCTCTGCCACAAATTTTAGCAAATACCTTCATCAAACAAAAAACAAGTCCTATTTTGCAGAATCAAACAGCTAAAATTAGCAGCCAGCTACGAAACCATTATAGCTAAAAACAGAGCTATTTTTCAGAGGAGCTTCAAAGTAGAGAGAGAGAGAGAGAGAAGGAGAAGAAGAAGAAGAAGAAGAAGAAGAAGAAGAAACCGACATTTGGGTATAATGCAGGGGAGAAACTTGGCGTGATCATCATCATCATCGTCCAAAAGAGTCTTCTTCCACCCAGGATCACAATCACATTCAAACGAGAAAGTCCCATTACCAGAAGCTTTACAAGTTCCTTTTCCACATTCTACTTCTTTACAGACATTTTCTGCAATTTCAAACCCAATCAAAACAACAAAAACCCCTGTTCTTAGCGACCCACTTCAGCAAAACCCACAAAATCAACGGGAAAATCTCAAGAAACCCATCAAAGAACAGCCACGAAAATCGCAGCAAACAAAAAGGGGAAGAACAACCAACCGAAAATGGGAGAGAGAAGAGGAGACAGCAGGTCTCTCAAATCATCAGCGTTTGCAATCGCAGATTGAAAGATAAGCAGCAGAGCCAGAGCAGAAATGGAAGCCATAGAGCCCACCAATGAACAGAAATCAGAGAGATTGAAAAAGTTTCGACGCTTTCTCTTGAAAAATCCTAAGCCCTGCGCGGTTGGGGGTTTTAATAGGGGACGGCGTGGGTAGTTGGAAGTTGGAAGTTGGGGGTTTTTTGCTCTTTTTTCTTCAGATTTAAACGTTGAGGTTTCTCTCTAATCCAAATCCTATGGAGTTTAAGAGACTAAAGTCTAACTTTTGCATTAAATTTTGGCCGAACCCAAATGGAAGTCCACGAGCTTCCATTAATGAACTTGATTTGCCGGTCTTTCGCAGAACTGGAACGTTCCCACTTAATTTCTATCCATACCCATCAATATCTTCTTTCGATTAAGCTCCATTACGATTTCAATGGCGATTATTGGCGATGAAATCCTTGGACCTTGGCTATAGATCTCAACGGTGGATATGGGTAAAGTTTAGTTCATTCCACAAGAATCACGGAGACTACTACAACTTATCCAATTATAATTTGGAATAAATCTTTACAGATCCATGATCAAGGCAACTAAAAATCTGAGTGGTCTTGATTTCTACAGCAATATGTGAACAGCCTGATTGGACTTCCGATTTCGAATAGGCCTTTGTTACGTTGGCGGGCCTGAATCCGTTCTATCGGTAGACGAAGAAACTGAGAATAAAGCCTTTTATTTCTTCCCAACTGGGCCTCTCTATCGATTCAGCTTGCTAACCCTCTCGTTTTTGGGGAAAAGTTTGAATTTTTAGGCCCGTTTTGTTTCATAAAAAGACCCTCTCACGGCCGAAGGATCCGCAACACGTTGGAGAGCTTTTAGATCCAGTCCTAAAACGCCGCATATCAAAAGGTTTGGAACCCAAGCTGACCTTATTATTATTCAAAGGGGTCAAAAATTTTAGAATAAAAAAAAGCACACGTTCGAAGTATCCCAATGGTGTAACGCCGTCGACTTTTTTTAATTCAGGGGGGTGTGCGAATAATTTTTTTTTGCACTTCTGATACGGATGTCGTGACGATTTCCACTTTTGTGGTAATGTAAGATGTCTGGATATCTTGAGATGCCCATTTAGAATACATATGATGAATTATCATTATCTTTTGTTTTTTAAATAAAAAATAAAAAGTCACACCATGTGCTTTTGGTTGGTTTCTGGTGAATGTATAATTCTTTTTTTAAATAAATACTACCTTTTGTACTATTTTTGTAATTCTATCAATAATGATGAATTATTCTGGAACAAAAAATAAAGAGAACAACATAATGAAAGGAACAGAGGTTGTACGAAGAAATAACTTTTATTTATTGAATTGAGAATTGTTACAAATATTTTCACGAAAAGTAATAACCGACCACTAACTCACTAATTAAACTATTATCTTTCAAATTCTCTCAAACAAACACCTAACACCGCTAAGCCTACAAACTGATCTCCTCAACTTTACATCTACTCTTCTACTGCTTAATTAAACTTCCAACTATAAAAACTAACTACAAGCACAGAAAATTAGTAAAATAACGCACTAGT
This sequence comes from Momordica charantia, assembly GCF_001995035.1. Next base: position 1,701,893 of record NW_019104499.1, on the reverse strand, counting down.
TATTAAAGCATGGTTTTCATATTTTTACTATGTTTGGTAAATAATCCAAATAATGATATTGATTGGAAATTGCCTAAACTGAAGGAATAAGATATGGTTGTTGGATGAATCATGAATTAGATTTACGAAGCACTAAAATTTTTTTACCATTTTAACAAATCCGACATGATCCATAACCATTGCTACAAATTCACGAATTTGTTTGCCAATTGCCAAAAGAAGAAGCCGACAATACAATCTCTGCAATTTTTCTACCCTCTTGGATCCCAAAAATTTACTTTTTCAACCTCTTTTTTCTCTTTTTACTATAATAATAAAGGCAAGATTTTTCGAAAAAATAAACACGAAAAAAAGTAATTCTATAACAAGAAAAAAAAAACGTAGCACACCTCCCAAAAGCCAAAAATAAATTTATTTTAATTAAAAAAATTAATAGGAAAAAAACCACTCATAGAGAGTCTTCTTTGGGGGGAATTATTCAAATCTAGAGGCCGACACACGTGGATTGAATATTAATTACAAGTAGGCGATATAAGAAACTTATTTTGATTGTTTCAATTTTCTATATAGGTTCGAGAATGTTTACGAGAAAGGGACCTTAGTTTTTTTTTTCCTTTTTTTTTCCTACAAGATAGGGCGAATTTAATGCAGTTTTGAGAATGTTGAAGGGTCATTACATTAAATAATCCCAAGATGAGAGAGAGAGAGTTGAGACAAAATGGAGAAAGGAATCAAAAGGATATGAAGTTAACATTCTTCAACCGACAAATCTTTGAATCACATGCACAGAAATGGCGTTATGGCCCCATGAGGGCTGCATCTCAACAACATTTTCTGCACCTAACTCAATTTTTTAATCATCCTTGAGGCTTCACCAATTCACAATTTTCCCTTTTCCACAATTAATGGCTCTAACATCAAAACCAGACCCTGTTTTTCCACCCTCAAATCAAAGTTAGATTGTGACGTTAGATCCTCTTTGTTCTCTCTAATATAGGACCATCGAGAGAATGCGATCAGAGTTCCACATTGACTTCGAATCGAGAAGATTCTTGATATAGAAGTGAGGGATAACGACTTCTCTGATGTATGAGACTTTTTTGAACGAAATCGAAAGTAAAACTACGAAGATTTATGTCTAAATTGGATAATATCAAAATGTTGTAGAAATGTGGAGGATTCGTTGTTATTTATAGAGGCTTATTTCCAAGTCTTTCTACGTTTCTACAATGTTATGTTATTGTCTATTTGTTGGGGGCTAATTATCGAAGACCGACCTGTTTTAAAGAGTTGGATAGGCCGACCTGGTAGGTTGGCTCTAAGTATTCGGGTGCAACCGAGGACCCGGCATAGGTTGAGATATATTCCAAGAACATTGAGAAATGAATGGGAGACCTTAAAAACTCCTCCATTGGGAGGGGAAGAGTGATTAGGGAATTCTAAACAATTCTAAAGAAAGAAGAGAAGAGAAGAGAAGATGGAATTTTAGGGGGGTTTGGATTCTACTTCAAAATGATTTAGATTGGAAAGATGTGGAAGAATAAGATAAGGTAGAGTGGAAATGGGGACAAAATCTAAAACAGTGTTTCCAAGAATAAAAACATTTGAACAAGTAAACATCCCATGTGAGTGACAGAGTAAAAAAAACAAATGAAATCTTAAAAAAAACCACTTGTATGTTTCATGGGCAGTATTTTGTGCCACATCACAATGTTCCATTCTCTACCAAACACTTTGACTCTCTCTCTCTCAAGATTGCTTCTTGTGAGGTCTTGGTATTATAATGTTCTTTGCTTTACTTTGGATCTCTTTCCCCCAACAAAGACTGAGCTGCACGTGCATCTACTCTCCTATAGCCTTACCCAAAAGGGACCCTACAAAGTAATTTGGAAATGAGAGACAAATCTGATCTAATTTGGTGTTTATTTCGTCTCTATACTTTTAAAAAGTATTCGAAGGGCGTTTATAGCGAGGTTTTCGAGATAAATATGGAATAAGAATAGCAAATCTTGGTTTTGTGAATCCCAAGTCCCCAAATTGGATCTAGAAAGAGCCAACTGTCACATGCTTAATATGTAATTTGCAGTTTTCAGTTTTCACACTCTTGAGCCTGTTTTTTTTTTTTTTAGTTTTACCCCTTTTCACATGGTCAATTGTGCAGCTGCTGTTAGAAGGACAATTTGGAGAAGTTTGAATCCATTTGAAATGCTAAGAAAGCTTCTATGGCTTGTCTATGGAGATTCCTCTGTTTCTTTCCCATCAAGCTTACACCAAATCCATGTCCTCCCACTGTAAAAATGGAAGTTGAGAAGACAAGGAGACAATGAAACAGCAATATAATATTATTTTAAGGTTTTTATCAGAAGGAGAAAACAGAGGATTTCTTCTTATTAAGGAGCAAACCAGACGCTGCTCTTCAGTTTAAGAGAGGCTTATGAATGGTTTGGTTATGCTCTCTTCTTACTATGATGCTTGAGATTACTTGAGGGAGGAGATGGGAAAGACAAGCAAATGGCTTAGGAACTTTCTGGCAGGGAAGAAGGATAAAGAGAAGGAAAAATGCCCAAGTAATCAGAATTTTTCCACTCCTTCGTCCGAGTATCCAGCCACCCCGATATCGATTCGCCACAATCCTAAGGAGAAAAGGCGATGGAGCTTTCGACGATCATCAGCTGCAGCCATGGCGCCGAGAGATTCATATTCGTACCCTCTTGAGATGGTTGCCACAACAGTACCTTTAGCTCAGGCTGCAATGGATGTAGATTATGAGGAGAAAAGGCAAGCCTTGGCCATGGCAGCAGCAAAAGCTGCAGCCACTGCAATCTGGCTAACTGAAGTAGACAATGTGAAAGCTACTGCAATTGAGGAGACTGCTGCCATCAAGATTCAGTCAGTTTTCCGTTCTTATTTGGTACGGTAACTCGAAACTTTCGCTCTTATTTTGTTTTTGATATGCAAATGGTTACCATTTACCAATCTCTTTGGATGATGCAGGCAAGAAAAGCACTCCGGGCATTGAGAGGATTGGTGAAGTTGCAAGCTTTGGCTAGGGGTCATTTGGTAAGAAAACAGGCCAAGGCCACTCTCCGGTGCATGCAAGCATTGATCACGGCTCAGGCTCGAGCTCGGGCACAGCGGATCAGGATGATCGAAGGGACAAAACATTTATATCAATGGCAATCAATCCTTGTAAAATCGGTTAAGGAAGATCATATCAGTCATATAGATCATGTAAGTAGGCAGGCATTCATTTTGCCCAAGTGCTTAACATACCAGCAAAAAAAGAGTAGGAACTTTAACAAATCTGTTTCAATGTTGTTAATGTAGGCTGCTGAGGAGAACATTAAGATTGTGGAGATGGATCATGGAGGGTACAAAAGAAGCTCAAAGAACAGAACAAGCTATGTTGCAGACCAACAACATGAATTTAGGCTTTTGACGAATTGTGTCTCGCCCATCCCGTCATCTCTAACCGACATCAGCGCACAAGGAAGCAGTCGCCATTTTGAGGACTACTCCGTCTGCACTGCACAAAGCAGCCCACAAGATCACTCAGCCGTTTCCAAACCCAATCCATCCAGAACTCCCTTTGCTTTCCCCACACCAGAATGTGTGCAGTCTCTGTCCTTTGAGTATCCAATGTTCCCAAGTTACATGGCCAATACAGAATCTTCAAGAGCCAAAGTCCGATCACAGAGCGCGCCCAAGACGAGGCCCGAATCGTTCGAGAGACAGTCAAGCAGAAGGAAGGCATCAGCTGAGGGAAAGAACGTCCAGAAGCCCGTGCGGATGCAGCGATCGTCGTCTCTTGTTGGCTGTGATGCACAAGACTTGCAGTATCCATTGTTGATGAAGCTTGACAAGTCCACAAGTTCACTCAATGATAGTGAATGTGGTTCCACTAGCACAGTGCTCACAAATACCAACTACAGATCTCTTGTTGCATGTGAAGTAAGTATCAAACTTTCTTCCAAAATCACTCTCTTGAAAAAAACCAAGTTCAATGAAAGCTGGTGATTATGAATCATGATCAACTTCTGATGGGGTTTTTTCTATGGCTGCAGGGTTATGGAAACAGGTACTATTAAGCCATTCATCATGGTACCGCCCGAAATTGGAAGAGTTCTGCAGCAGATGAATAGCAGGAGGATAGATTCAAATGAGTTTTGTTATAGATTTGATGGTTAGGAATCACTTTCTATGATCGCCTGTTAACTTATTCGTTGTTTTTGTAAAGAAACTGTAGCAGTCCTGAGTTAATTATGTCCTTGTTTTATAGTTCAGTTTACTTCATGTTAAGAATAATGTTCAAAAAAGTGGGGAGACTCCGTCGTCAACAAACGCTCTATTATGTCATCTCTATTATGCCAACTTGAACAAACATCTTTGATCACAGCTCGAAATTTCGAATTCTCAACCCTGCATATTGTTGTACTCAACACTCTGTTATTCTATTTGTTATTCTATTGTTATGATTTAGTTTGAAAGCCATTTCGAAACACATCGTCCTCATGTTGTTTCTGGAACTGTTTTGAAAACTATATTTAATGAATTTTTAAAATTTAAAAAATTATTGTGCCTGAATCACTTTTTACAAGTCGAAAAAATAACTTCACAACTATTTTCGAGTTTTGACTAATCGTGCGTGTAAATATTTTGATATTTCTCCAATATTATTCTGGTGGTCAACAATTGTTTTCAGTAATTTTCATTTTTCATTCAATGAATTAAAATACATAAATTAATAATAATCGTTTTTGTAAATTTACATAGGTTGGTAGGTTGGTAGTAAAAATCGTTTTTGTAAATTTACATAGGTTGGTAGGTTGGTAGTAAAAAAGGTTGAGAAGATATCTCTAAGATTCACAAACAGCTGAAAACAAAGGACATTAATGTGTTTTTATTTATCTTGTTAACCGTTACAATGATGTCAATCAAAACATAACTTAACAGATAAGATACTTGTACCGTCTTTTAAGGTTGAAGGTTCGATCTTTCAATCCCACATTTGTTGAACAAATCTCAATACGGTGATTCAGTCCAAAAAAGATACAAACTTTCATAAAACGAAACCATACCATATGTATCTCTGAGCATTCAAAAACAGAAATCCATCCCATATTACTAACTACCAAAGGAAAATCTCAAGATAGAAACCTAACGCAGAACCTGTGAAATGCTGATTAGCTTCTCCAAGGACTAAAACACTCCGCAGCACTACACAAAAAGAAAACAATCATACAAGAAAGAATTTCCATGGTCTAAAAATTCAGAGCAGGTATCAGTTTTCTATCTGTATGGACACAGTATGAATGTGAAACACCTTGCAAACATTTCAAAAAGAGCCTTCTAAATTAAGAGTGATGGAAGATATAACCAGCTTCATCAGTAACGCGCAAAAACGATGATGACATGAAAAGTTTGAACACAAGTCTGGCTGCTATCGGATCTAAGTGCTTAGAGGCTTCTATTTAAATATGCGCGGTAGTAATTCATGTGCACTGATATCCAGAACCTCAGGATCCCTGAAAAAGATCGAAGTCAGAAAGTACATAAGGATCTCAGATTCTCTACAACATTGATATTATAGTCTATAGATGAGAAAGATCAACAAAGTTAAGGAAATTTGAATCAAATCCTAAAAATCTTATTCAAAACTTAACGATCATATATAGTCTATCAATGAGAAAATATTATATTCAATTTGGAAAATTGTAATATGAATGATAAATTAGACAGTAGAGTGGAATGAGAAATTACTCAAAACTAAAATGACTTTAGAACGTTTAACAATTATTTGTTAACATTCTCTAACGTTTCAACATCTTGGAGATGTTTGCGGCATCTAAATATGATGTACGATAATCTAAGTTTACAACATTGTAACCAGAAAGTAAATCTCTACAATACATCTAATTTCAAGACATGATGACGAACCATAAAAGTTGTTACATAACTCCAGGAACAAAGGATGACAGTTAAATTGTGGACATGAACCACAGTTTTGAACAGAGTTTGATTCATGCCTGCGGAGATCATCCTGACATTAGTTTTATTATTTTTGAGGCAGTACTCTAATTCCCCATTTCTCTAAATGGCTAGAATACCGAAGTTTACAGTAAAACATGAGTAAAAAAAAACCCCACACGAGTTAATAAAAAGTGACAGTTTGCAACCAAAAAAGTCAGAACACATGAAAAGCACATGAAAATAGGGAAACCTTCCATGTCAAACAAAATTATGCAACCCAGACAGACAGAACTGACGCTAAAGAAAATTTAAAGATTGTTGTGCTCCTTAATGGCAGTTTTGCATAGAATAATTGCAATTATATGTATATAAAACACTCAAATGTGACAGCAGAGAGAGAGAGAGAGAGACCGGCACAATGGTCGTCCTAGTTCACTGGAACTAGGGACAAACCATAGCTTTCTTAGTAAAGGTGCTTCAAGCTGAATGAAGAAACCATCATGCTGTCCATGCTTCCATTTTCTTGAGCCCTGTCCTTTCCAGACCTGCAAATTTATTCATTTTTTGAGAATTTTTGCTCAACTAAATGTTTGGAATGCCATTAGAGGTAATTGTTAGAAATAATATTAGGATACTAACAGCATATTATCAATTAAGCAAAGTGTTGGTTATAAATAGAGGAAGTGAGAGGGGATGAAGCTAGGCAAGAGCTTAGTTGGTCTTTGGTCTAGGCTAGGGTGAGCTTGAGGGCGAGGGTCCAAGTACATTGAATTACTTACGAACTCGTATAGTTCTTTATCTATTATCTTTTAATATCATTTCCATTCTATGGTTTTTATTACTGAATACTGTTACCAAGTCTTATGGTTTGAACAAGAAATATAGCCTCTACATAGAAGAAAAGAAGAGTGACAGACAGGACAAGAATTGGGAACATAGGAAACAGATCGATTATCTTTCACAAGAAAAGAAAAGATGAATATTCAAATGACAGAAAAAAGTATCCACTGAAGATTTCCCAAGGAAAATGGTAGGTCTACTGTTTAATTAATCTCACACAAAATAAATGGTATAATTGTTGTTTGTTAAATATGAGCTGATTATGGGGCCTAATTAACCTAGTAAACTAAGTGATTTTCTAGAATATACTGTATCGTCACAATGAAAGAATAGAGTTCCATGGATATACCATATCATTGCAATGTAGAAACACAGACATTCAACCTCACCTGTGGGTAAGATATCAAGCTTTTGGGAGTTACTAAGCATGCTGCTTGAGAAACTGAATCCTCAGCATATTTCCTTAAAAATTGAAAGCAATCACTATGGGTGTGGGGTGATTCAAATGCCTGCATGCCACAAAAGATTCTGAAGTAGTTAGTGTATAATTGTAAAACTATTTCTTCTCGGAACCAAAGAAACAGTGTCGCTGGTGCTCAAAATTTTGTATGCAATAATAGAGTATCGGAAATTACATCCTCAAAAAGAGAGAACCCTTCTATGAACCTAATTTAAATATATTAAGAAATGAAACAAAAAACTGAAAAAGTAATAAGTGAAGCCATATTGGAAATAAAGCAAGAAGTAGGCGGCTGCCACCTTATCAATGTTTACAACTGGAGCATATTTTTCAGTATCCGTCTTTTCCTTATCAAGTAGAAAGTACATTTTAGCATCCACATTAGACGTTTCATGCCACGATCTCACAGCACCCTCCATAGTCTCAATAACAAAAGAAAATATGTCTTTCCAGCGATCTTCAGATCCATATTTTTCAGACTGCAAAGAGAAAGAGATGGTGATTCAAGTTCAGTTGGGGAGGAAAACCTAGTTCAGTAGGCACCCTTGAAAGAAAAGGAATATGGCTAATTTATGAGCAAATTCATCCTTGGAGCATGGGAACTTGGAAAATTGCTATTTACATAATCTAGCAGACATTTACAGCATAAACTGTGAAAATGACCTTGGTTAAATGAATGCAACTCACCAGTTCAGATTTCAGCTTTTCCAAGTGCTTTGTCATATCTATATTTGATCTCTTATTCTCCACTTCTTGAGCCCTCTTTTTATCTTTCACCAACTGTGAAACCCTTTTAATCTTTTTTGAGACTTCTGCACTTTGTGGATTGTACTGCAGGGCTGTTTGAAATGCAGATAAGGCCTAGAACAAGAACATTTAAATTATCAGCAGTACTCAGCAGAGCCGTCACTGAGGAAGGCAGTGGTAGAGTTCAACTATTATTGTGAATATCAGAAAGGTACAAATCCAACAGTAGATTCAAGAAGACTATAAAAAAAAGAAATGGAAAAATGGCCTCCTCTTTTTGTACATACGCAAACACTATATACTCTTGCAAACAAATTATCCATGTTCATATCACAACTAACCACATGGACCCTACACCCATAACGGGAGCTCGTGCACTTGACTCTCCCCCTTTTAACCCTCTTCCCATCATACACACTAATGATTGAGTGATTACTAGCCTATCAAGCGAGAAGGGAGCTATATACATACGTCATCATATTTTTCCATGGCTTCCAGTATGCATCCCTTTCTGAAATATCCCTGTTGCACATCAAGCCCGCAGTGTTAAATGAAAGGGACTTAAAAGGGTCTAGCTCAAACAATACAAGGGAATGAAATCTGTTACCTTTTCCCACTGTGGGTTCAATTTAATTGTCATCTCAGCGTCAGCAAGTGCTTTGTTGAGCTTGACTAGATGTAGAAATGCAGCAGCACGGTTGCTGAAAAAACAAAAAGTGTGTCAGCCCAGTTTATGCTTCATACCGGCATATGGCATGGAAGCACTAATATTTCAAAACTATCACTGTCTCATGTTCACAACATCACGTTTTTAGCTTCTACACAAACTCTTGAAATCTAACATTGTGTGCTGCCAGCCAGTAATCAAAATTAAGCAAATAGACAAGTGTAAACACCAAAACATATATTTGAATCAGTTGGAAGCTAGTTAAATTTCAGTTTGGTTGTGAGCCATGCTAAAGGCTAATGACAGAATGTATTGAAAGAGACCTGAAGGGGAGAAAGTTCACTTTTTCCTAAATTTCTTTGTAATTCAAGTCCGATTGCACTGGTTATGAGTTTCTTGTTAAGAGAATAAATATTTGCTGCTGATTGGAAAGTGGATGTAGGCCTACGTTGCCGAACCACTATCATGAGTGTTTAACTTTCTTCTTATTCCCTTCTCAAAAATTAATCTGTTTTAAATTCTATAGCCTAATCTCGTCAATAAGCTACAGGGAGATCAAGAACAAGTTCTTGATTGCAATAACAAGACAACTTCCATGAATCGGGAGAAACACTGTATTCACATTCAATCCCAGTAGTCAAAGTCGATAAAATAGTGCAAGAACCCAGAAAAGAATCGTGAAAACAGTATCAAGTAAACCAAAATGAAAAAGGGAAAAGGAATAAACCTATAAAGAGCATGATTCGAAGGGTCTAATTTGATAGCCTGGGTGTAAAGTGCAGCAGCTTTGAGATAGTTCCCTGCTTTGAAAAACTCATTGCCCTTGTCTTTGAGCGACGCCTCCGCCCCTCCCCCGCCGTTACCTGTAGCTGATGCTTCCGCCATTGTTACTGATGACAAGAAAGCTCCGAGAAGACAGATTCAATGGGCAACTTTCTTCCACCGTTGTTGCTCTCTAGTGGATGTGTGTTCACTGAAATTGGTGGGGCAAACGGATACTACAGCAGTCGCCCTGCTCTGCTGGAAGGGCGGAATCCGTGGAGCGGCGTTCCCTTTCTTTCAAATCCCAAAATTTTAACTGTATTTTCGTGGATTTCAGGAAGCGTACAAAGAAAAAACTTACACGGAGAGAGCTTCAATTCAAGAGAACCAGAGTGGGGATTATTCTTCTTTATAATTGTAACTCTATTTTTTTTTTCTTTTTTATGTGTAGTTTCAACTTATCAAATTTATAAATATGAAATTATCATTTTTTACAACATTTAATGGTGATTTTATTACAACATTCAAATTATTCCAACTCACAACTATTAGTTGGGAATAGACATGACTGAAATTATCAAGGAAAATAGATGTTGGTTAAAGATTTACCCAATCATATACTAACAAATACTTTTGATTTTATATATATAGAGAGCAACTTATTTGGACATTTAAGTAGGAAGGTTAATAACGCCATGATTATGAAATTTTATATCAATATTATAATTTAACCATATAAATAATGTGGCATACTTGAGCATGACTCAACAAATTAAGACACGTATTTTCTGACAAAATGTTATAGGTTTGAATCAAATACACGAGTCCATAATGTAATTTTACATGGTATCTATAAAAAACAATAAAAATCTCTTTAAATAGTCTATCCAAGCTTTTCATTTTGATTGGAAATGTATGGGTCTTTTTAATGCTTAGTTAAATATCCTAGGTCGATAAAACTTCTTGAATGGTCATCTATTTATGATATTCTAATAAATTTACATCAAATCATTCATATTATACGACGAACTTACCAAACAAGCATGATTTAGAAGTTGCTAACATGAGTACAACGACAGTTAAGGCATCTTGTTGGTTTTTTTTTTAACCGGTTAAAACAACTATTTTCGGATAAAAGATCATGAGTTCCAATTCATACTTTTACATGTTGTGTTTAGAAAATGGCAACTTGCTCATTCTTTAGAAGGTGAAAATTAATTTTTTTTTCCACATTTGTTGCACTGAAGAAAGAGTATAGTTTGAAAGCGAAATGAAACATAGTTAAGTATATAAAATACTACCATTTTTAAGATCGATGATTTAATCCCTCGCCTTATAATTGTTAAAACTAAAAGAAATAGTTTTTGAATATATCTACTACTTGAATCAACAATACTCTTGATACCATAATTTGTCAGTAAATTTATTGATCGAAAATTATATATATTTTTTACAAATTAGTTAATAGACAAATCATCCCTCAAACCTCCGATAAGAAAAAAAAGAAAAACAAAACAAAACTTGATCGGTTCAACGTTGTCCTAAGAAAGCCTTCAACTTTCCATATATCAAACTTAAAGTAAGCACATTGTTAAAGCATATATGATACTCTCAAGTCTTAATACAACAAGTCGATTAAAAAAGAAGTATTTTTTTGTCCTCTTTGTGGATATAAATTTAGTCGATATCAATAATTAGTCTAACAAAAAAGAAGCTTACGAGTTAGTGTAAGGACAAATAGTTTGTCTTGCCTGCCTTTATCCTCTCTTTGTGCAAATTATTATCGAGTTGATAATATGTCACTGATGAGTTATATCCACATTATTTGTATTCATCTTAAATTTGTAGGTTTGTTTCTGTCCCCATTATTTTAATTAAAATTGATCATTCTCGGAGTGAATAAATACTTGAACATGATTAAGAAGCTCTCCACCTTCAACTGTAATACAACTAAAAACACATGTAAATCTATTTCAAATATAAATAAAAATGTAGGGAAAATTAAATTCGAGCCAACAACCTACATTTAAAAATTTATCTCGCATGTGGCAATATCACTCTTTTGACTGATACTTTTACTGTGACATGATTAAATCTGCTCACAATGGAAATTGACTGTTTGCCAAATATCTATGGATGATAATTTTAATTTTTAGTTTAAATTTGTTATGATTGATAAGTGTCCCTTATAATTTTTAGTTTAATTTGGAATTAAAACTTCAAAGTTTATATAAACTTATTTAGCCTATCCAAGGTTCAATTTAAATTTTATAAAAGAAAAGGTTCAATTTAATTTATTAATTAATTAGATTAGGGAGGCTAAGATTGTAATTTTGACAATGGCAGGAGGCAAGCAAACCTAATTAACCTGTAGCATCTTCAAAGGAAAAAAAAAGGAAAAGAAAAAAGAAAATTAAGAAGCCGAGGACCTATTTAAAGAGACCAGATTAGGGTTTTGGCACAGCCGTTTCGTTTCACTCTCGCTGGTTTTTCTTCCTCTGGAGCTGCTCTAAGCTTCTCAACTCGTCCAACCATGGCTGTCGGGTATCCTTCGTCTCCGTTCCTCCCCTCGCTTCATTCTACGTTTGACTATTCACTGATTCAATATTTTTTCTTATAATTGCAGAAAAAACAAGAGGATTTCGAAAGGTAAAAAGGGTGGCAAGAAGAAGGCGTAAGTCTCTTGTTCTCTTCTCTAGAAAGTTCTCATTATCAGATCTAAGCTTATAATATCGTGGGGGTTTTGTTTGTTTTGATTTCCATATGCTCAATCGATGGGTTTATTAATTTGTTTTCGTTCATGTGTGGATCCTTTAGTGTTGACCCATTTGCAAAGAAGGACTGGTACGATATCAAGGCTCCTTCCGTGTTCAGTGTCAAGAACGTCGGGAAGACTCTCGTAACTCGTACGCAGGGTACCAAGGTAAATTCGACGCAGTATTCGCTATCCTTCATTCATAGTTTCTTTGGTTATTTCCGCTCATGTCTTTGCTCTCTTCATCTACTTTTGCTCTAGTTTTCATGCGAAAGTTTTTTTATTTTCCCTTATTCATACGAATAGCTGTGTTTTCTCTTAGATGAAGACGTCTGGATGTTATTTCACGTGTAAGAGCACAACATTATTTAGGCACATATAAGAAGTGAAAAAGAACATAAATACGAGTCCTAGTGATGTATAATGTATTGGAGAAAGTATGGTTTCTGTGGCGGTTTAGGAATTTCTGCTGATGTGGTGGTACTAGGGTGTGCTTGGGCGTGATGGTATAATTAGTGATTTCATCCGAGTGATAACTTAAAAATTAATTTAAAGGGATTTTTTAACTTTACTAAAATCAATTTTAATTTGCAAAACATGATCAACGAGAAGAAAGTGATTTTGACAATGATGAAATCACTCCCAAACGCRCTAAAGTCATTCATTTTGTATATTAATTAGATGCATTTGTTTTTATACATGCTGCATTTTATATCAATCCCGATTTTGACAATGATGAAATCACTCCCAAACRCGCTAAAGTCATTCATTTTGTATATTAATTAGATGCATTTGTTTTTATACATGCTGCATTTTATATCAATCCCGATTTTGACAATGATGAAATCACTCCCAAACACACTCTAAAGTCATTCATTTTGTATATTAACTAGATGCATTTGTTTTTCAACATGCTGCATATTGTATCATCGCAAGGATTGTAAACGTTATTCTTTTATGTTGAATCTAAATTATTCAAGCGAATTGTGTATTGTACCTTGGGTAATTGATGTTAGATGGTAGAATGTGAGATCTGGATGTATTATTGTACTTGTAGATTTCTATGGCAATTAGTTCTCTTATGGTGTTGTAATTTTTCTTCTTGCTTGTGTCTTTTAAGATGCTAATAATTGTTATTTCACCAGATTGCTTCTGAGGGGCTTAAACATAGAGTGTTCGAGGTATCACTGGCTGACCTTCAGGATGATGAGGAGCACGCCTACAGAAAGATTAGATTGAGAGCTGAAGATGTTCAAGGGAGGAATGTTCTAACTAATTTCTGGGTATGAATGGGTTATCTTATTTCTTTGGAGTTGTTATGGAAGCTTTCTTCAAAAATATTTTTTTTCAACCTTGTCATGATCCATGGAATAAAGTTTTTGAATTCTAAAACTTCCATTTGTGCTCAGGGAATGAATTTTACTACTGATAAATTGAGGTCATTGGTGAGGAAGTGGCATACATTAATAGAAGCTCACGTGGATGTTAAGACCACAGACAATTATACTCTGAGGATGTTCTGCATTGGATTTACCAAGAGACGCCCAAACCAGGTCAAGAGGACCTGTTATGCACAATCCAGTCAGATTAGACAGGTTACTACACGTCATCTTTCACCAAATTAAAGTTTTCATTGGTGTCCTAAATTTCTATGTTGAGTATACTGGGAAGGAGGATATTGGATATCGATGAATGAAAAAACCCTCTGGCCAACACATTTTCTTTTACAGTGGCATGTATGAGAGCATTGTTTGCACTATGTTATGTATTGTTAATTAGTGTAGCATGTCTCTTACCTTATTCTAATTTTATCTTTCTGATTGTAGCATTTTACCTCTTTTGTGTTAGCCTAAGCCACTGGGACTTTTTTCAACCTTTTCCACGGCTATAGTTACTATCCTTCAGGCTTGTCCTTTTGGATTGGAGTTGTTTCTTTGTATATTTAGCTTAGTTGTTTGTTTGCTTCTTTTGTTGGTCCATTTTTTATATACCCCTTTGTATTTTTTCATTCTCTGTTTTCCGATAGAAAGGGATGCAGTTACTATCACTTATTTTGATTGTCGTTGATATTTTTTCTTCTCCATTTTCCTACTTCCAGCTGTTGACAATAGTTTTTCTAGGTTTGAGGATTAGTTTACTTAGAACTGTATACAAAACAATTGTATCATTTGTGTTTTTCTAAGAATGGATTTTTAACTCTTGTGTTAGACTAGATTTAACTTATCTATGGTTAATGAGTTCTTATTTATCTTGACGGATAGCAAATTATAGTTGTTTTTTTTCCTGATGTTTTTAGTACATCAATCTTAGTTGTTTTATTAGTTCAATTATAACAAGTTATTTATTTAGTGAATATTTTTTACACTACAATTTTATATTTTGAATAATTAGTTATACATTTTAAACAGAGTACTCAGCCTTAGCCTACGTTTTTGTGTTCTTGCATGGAAAGAAATATGTTTATGTGAAATGAGTCTGATTTTGAGGGACACGAGAATGAGATTGATGATTCACTATCAACCAGGCAATCTGTTACTGTTTGTTAACTATAGTTTGTTATTACAGATCCGTCGAAAGATGAGGGAGATCATGGTCAACCAGGCAACTTCATGTGATCTGAAAGAGTTGGTCCGTAAGTTCATCCCTGAATCCATTGGAAAGGAAATTGAGAAGGCAACTTCTAGCATATACCCTCTACAAAATGTTTTTATCCGGAAGGTCAAGATCTTGAAAGCTCCCAAGTTTGATCTTGGAAAGTTGATGGAGGTATACAACTATGTTGCCCCCTTATCCAATCTTCTGATTACCTTGTCTCCCACATTTTTACCCTCCATTTTCATTCCTTGAAAGATTCATTACAAATCTGCTCTACAGTATGCTTGCTTCAATTTAGTATTCAAGTAAATGCTTACATCAGTTGAGATTGTGAAGTTGGTTGCAATCACTTTTATCATCATTACCAACGAACCGTTTTCATTGATTGTGTACAGGTTCATGGTGATTATTCGGAAGATGTTGGCGTGAAAGTAGATAGGCCTGCTGATGAAGTTGTCGAGGGTGCTACCGAAGTCGTTGGGGCATGAAAAATGGAATCTTGAGTCAACTTTTTTTATATTTATGAATGAACTGGCCTTTTATTTTTTATTTTTCCCGTTTTAGCTATAGTTGTATTGTGTTTCCGTGAAGGTGAGAAATCAGAGATAATCAGCGATTTTGACTATGAAAAATACTTTCTGCTTTTAAAATCAAGTATTATTCACTGGAACCATTTGAATACCCATGTGATGCATTCCACTGGCATTATCTTTAAGGTTCTTAGTTTGCCGTCTGAAGGAGTTGCTTTCATTCAGCTACAGAATTTGCCAATGGCTATTTTGATGGTGAAACTTGTGTTACTGTAGGCCAAATTTTCAGTTCTCAGCGAAAGCGAATTGAATAATATAATTTTGGATCCATTTGGTAACTGAATGATTTTCAAAATTTGGCAGCGATTTCGATCCTTTTGTAATATTCTTATTTCTTATTTTTTGTTTTTAATTTTTTAAAAGTATTCCAAGTATTTTACAATTATGTTTTTATTAACTTTGATGGCAACATTCAAAAAATTGTGTAGTTCTTTTTTTATTTTTATTTTTCATTTGTTCTAAAATATAAATAAAAATATTATTTTATAATAAAAATTTATTCCCGAGTTTTTGTTGTGTCCGACTAACGGAATCAGTCGTGTTGCATTTGAATGGTATATTATTAAAGATTGGTTCTGATGAATTTTCTCAATTACAACCCAGTTAGGCATCTTGTTTTTTATAATCTCTTGAATGATATATTTGAAAATCTCTATTAATGCCTCCTTAAATATCACAAACCTGTGCTAGATTGTCGAGGATTGCCACCATTGGAAACAAGAGGGAAAATATGAACAAAGAAATGGAAGGTTGAAGACTTTCTGGTTGATTTTTGGGCTCATATTTTGTTTCTGTACCAAAAATTCCAAATTTTCAATGCCGTTCTTCACTCCTTGTATCTTGATATTCTCTCACGTCAGAAAAATTCCTGCTGCAAAAGCAAAGGGCTGTCAACATTCAATAATACTGTGTAATGTTCCATTTTTCAGAAGACCTGTTTCAAGTGTCGAGAGTTTCACTGAAAAGGGTTACATAGACAGTATGCATTTACCTGTTATTTGGCTGGAGATTCAAGTGATTGTATATTCCAGCCAAAGATCAATTACCTATTCACAAGTTCAGCGTTATAGTCGCGTTTTGACGAACTATATCATTACGAAGAAAGATGATTGATGCACAAAGCAAAGTACCTGAACTTATGTTGAGCAGTGCAGAAAGAATGCAACTTTTCCAATGAAGTTGGGTGTTTCAGAATTGGGACACAGAAATATGAGTGTTTAATGTTGATAACTGAGATCATGATCTCTGGGAAACAGATTCTAGGTAATCCAACACCTGCCAAGTAGAAGAAAAGAAAAAGAAAAGTAAGAACAGTTATGGAAGAGAAGTGAACCAAAAGAAAAACCAGCATTTGGAGGGCAGACTGAACCTCCTGCTTTCTGGACATGAAAGCGTTCCGAGTACTATTCGAAATTTCCTCTCACCAGCATGGCTGTAATATGGAGCAAATCCACCAATGGTTCAGAATTTCCCTGCATTAACAAAAAGGAACCAAGCTTCCATATTCAAATTGAGTTGCAAAGTTCACCATGGCAAACATGATAATGCTGTTTCATAACTATGTTTTCTCACATTATGCCAATTTATTATATCAGTTTAGAGGAAGGTTGAAATTGGAAGGCTATTACAATGTAAAGTAGTTCCACCTGAAATTATTTATTGAATATTATTTTGCTTCCATGGTCCGTTTGTGGCGTAAGAGGAAGCGCTTTTGTGGTTGCTTTCATAGTTGGTTTGTGGCGAAGAGAGAGTAAGCGCTTCGAGTGGGTTTCTGCAGGTAAAAAGAACCATGCTGAGATAAACTGGGACCTCTCACATTCACAGTTCTTTGAGAGAGAGAGAGAGCTTACACAAAAAACTTTCAGAAGAAGTTGAGTTCAGTATATCCATGAGAGTGTGGTAGGAGCTCCTCCACATCAATCTTGGAACTAGAACTCATGTTTTTTTTCAATTGGCCATGATTTGACTCAACCTCAGCACAAAATATGCCATAAACAGGTCTATGATCTGAAAACCGGGACTCACCCCGGACATAGGATAACTGTTGGAGACCTTCTCCATACCACAAAATCCGATCACACCTTCAAATACAAATCAACAGATAGATATAAAGATTCTGGTAGGTGCACTAAAAATTGCAAATGAGCTTCTTCTCCCATCTCCCTGTATCATTGCTTTCTATTAATTTATCAAGCATGTGGGATAAATTTAAACAAATTTGCCCATTTTGCTTGAAAGGTGTTCTTACCAAGCAGGAGTCCTACGTTTCTCCTTTCGGTATATACCGTCCCCTGAATATTGGTCTGAATTATTTGAGTATTTGTAAGTGGGTGGAAAATATATATTGCATTCATTCCATCCCACAAAGACTCGGCCGCAATTCTGCTCATTTCGTAGCTGGAAAGAAAGGAATGGTCAAACAAAAAGTTCTATTACGAAGGATACCAAGAAGAACAAAGCATTTAGAACACAAAAACTACAGTGTCACACGAAGAGTTATATACATGCCTGATCATTCTCGAGCAATACTCTCCAATTTTGCATCTCAACAAGTGCCTTGGCAGAGCGGTGAGAAAGGGCGATTCGGTAATTTAAATCCCCAAACCAAATAATTCGACTGCATAAGATCAACTCATGCATTGTTAAATTACTAAAGACAATGTTGGTAGACAAATAACATCAAACTGATTGAATGACATGGAAAATAGGTATTTATGGTTCATGACTTCAACACATGAAAACCTGGACACTCGAGGGTAAGGATCTTACTCATGCTCAAATATTGTTTGTGGTGACTTCTGATGAGGTAAGCCTCGATCACACCGAAACCTGGTCTTCTTCAGTATCTCCATTACATCCGAATTCCTTCTCAACTCATCACCCTGTTTCTCTCCAGATGTTAAGTGACTACAGATGAAGCAAAAGCTTGTTTGATGCAAAGACATGCTGATTGAAATGGATCCCTGTAGTAAACATGCATAATATAGTAATTTACTTAATAACAAGTTCTTCCATACTTCTGGGGAACCATAAAAAGATGCAAAATACTATACCTACTCAAATTGATACCTTATTTCCTAGGTAACCCATCAATCCTCTACCAACACAAGATACTTTCATGTTTCGTATGCTATCCTTCAATTCGCTCCTGACCCATATTGTGAGAAAAATGCCAACCATCTGTTTATTAGCAACCAAGCAATACTGATGTCCCATCCTGCGTCCGTCCTCCTTGGATGTGGATCCACCATATAATGGTGGTGAGAATACAGCATCACTTGTTGAATCCCCAAGGCATCCATCATCTTCGGATGATCCCCATTTTGAATAGTCACTTGGCCTTGATTCATTGCTTTGCCTACAATAATCACTTTGCCTGGTATAGTTGCTTAGCCGGTGTCCCCATCTGAAACTAGATTCATAGTCACTAGGCCGGTGATCAAGGATTACATGATTAGAGATGCTGAATCTTCCATCAAGTTGAGGCAGTGCAGTTGATGGGTCATTAGATGGTTTCCAGTTATTAGTTGTATGAAAAGATGGACGAAGAAAGAAAGATGAGTTCTTGAGCCTCAATGACTCTTCAAAATCGTCATTTAATTCTACAACTGGTTCCGGGATGCGGGATGGCATGTAGCACCCTTCAACTCCACTGGTTCCAGGATGACTGTTTAGCATTTTCCGAATTAGGGACAGCCATTTTCTGGCAGGGCCATTGTCCTCTGCGCCCAACACATTACCAGCATTCAGTGGTACTATCTCTTGAAATCTGAAAGGCATAGTAGAAGTGGATGAAATTTTAAGTTGTCTTTTTTGACAACCCTAGGTGTTTCAGGCTAGTATGTGTGCACACCATAAATCACGGCATCATAATAATTTCAGTTTCAGTTTAGAAAGAAATCAAGAGCTGAAACTGAAAAAATTTGGCAGAAAATGCAGGGTTAGATGTAACAAATCGATTCATACCCCAGTACATAAATGTCTGCAGGGGCTGAGGTATGAAGCCAGTCTTCTAAACTTAAAGTACTAGGAGGGGATCTGCCACCAACATTCCATGTAGCAACAAAAATGCTGCTCCCAAAACAAACGGAGGAGTTATAGTTACAGATCAACAAAAACATGTAAACCAATGCTTTAAAAGGAAAGAATCATATACACCTATAGTTCTGTACGTCTACAATACGAGGATTGTTGAGATTCATATGTCCATTCTGGATATGCTCAATGTTCTTACTAGATTTATCTGTGGGGTAAGATTGACAGAGAAAAAGCGCAAAATGATTCAAGGATTTAAAAAGTGTATTGGTTTAAAAATGA
Source organism: Momordica charantia (assembly GCF_001995035.1). The sequence goes on along the minus strand of NW_019104499.1, from coordinate 1,682,190 downwards.
AATGACAGATTGATAATACTGAACCTGTTCTGCTTTTCTCACAATTGTAATTTTCTTTCTCTGAGATGCTTGTCCTGTACTCAACATCACCTCCTGGACAAGGGAGACACTATTAGCACATGAACCTTTTACCATCTCAGCTTCTAACACCGATAATCCATTACTATAACTAATTTGAGAGCTGTATGAAAGGGGACGGTATAATCGCGACAAGGCAAATATCTAAATTCCTTATTTGGTTTCAGAAAACATGTCAATTGTGAATTTGAGATTTGTGTACAACGGAAATCAAGAGAAACAAGAAACCGATATAGCAGTGTAGTAGAATCATACATTCGGATTTGAGATTCAACAAGGATACCAACACAAGATCTGAGATGATATTACTACTGTGGTATTAGAGGAGAAAAATCTCTGATCCCAAACCAAGAAAATCTTCTACCATATAATGAAACTATGGAGAACGAAAGCGTTTGAGAATCACCTCTATAAACACCATGATCTGCCTGATAATCTTCACTTTCGCTTTTACTCTTGATATTGAACCATTTGGTAACCATCTTCTTTGACCATGAGAGCTGAATCAAACAATTGCAAAGAAACTAACGTCAAAATTTCTATCAGGAAAATTACTTGCTTAAAGTAGAGAAAGTGAAACACCTTGTTTTTCTTCGAATTCCCATCGCTCATTGTTCCTCTGATTCTTCATGCAGCTTCCCCTGCTTCCTTGGGGCTCTCTTTAGGTAAATGAACAGTAGTCAGAAGAAAGAAAGAGATAAAGCGAGCCCTGAGAAGGATTTCCCTCCCCCAAATGGAAGGTAGCCTTTAAAGTTGAACACAATGACATGCAATCCAAAGTTTCCCTGTTCACTCAGTTGTCCCCCCAAATCAGCAAAATAAACCCAGTAACAATCAACAGAAGAATAAAATGACAAATGCATTCTTCTCAACAGAATAGGGAGAGACTGGAAACAAACTTGGAGGCATGAGAGGCGATGAGCCAGATTCTGAATCAGGAGAAGACAATGCAGTAAAAATTAAGAGAAAAGGGAAGGGAGAGAGATGGAAGCTGATTTATCTTCAACTCTCTGTGATTTGCAAAAGAGGGCCGCTCCCCAATAACCGTGAAGTACAAAGTTGAACAGTATAGAGAGCGAAAAGAGAGAGAAAATGGAGGAGGGAGGGGCAGAGGGGTTTAATAGTAGGGATCTCTTCATTCTTAACCATAGAAAAAATTTCAACCCCAGTGGTCCAGTGAAGTGAAGGCGAGATTGCATCTATCTCCTTCCTCCTCCTTCTCCCCATTATGGTCCACCAAACCAGTTGCAAAAAGGCACAAACGCGAAGCTCTAGCTGCAATATGGGGTACCCACTTAACAAATCCATAGGTACATTCCACAAATCTTGCTTTTCTCTCTCAGTTCTTCTACCTTCTCCATTTGGGATTCTCTCAAATTTTACTTCTGTACATAAATTCAGGCGGTTCTCGAATACCCTTTTGAACACTGTACAAGTAACTTCTCGGAGACCCCAAATTCGACCAAATGGAAGAAGAATTTTTGAGGGTTCAGAAACCGTGAAGCTTGGATTAAGTAAAAAATTCAAAGGCAGGATCACTGAAATTCAACTAAACATGATTATGTGTAATCAAAGAGGGGTTTTTGAGAAGATTAGATCATAGATGTAATGAGAAAGAGAGAGATTAGTTGAAATTTGATGAGAGAGGGTAATTTGATTGAGTGTTGTTGGTATGCATATCATCAAAAAGGGCGTCGCTTTCCTTGTGGGTTTATTCCTAAAGCTCATAATTATTGAGCCTTATCAGTGGTCAATTCAGTTGGAGCAAACTTGAAAATCTGACGACAAAATTTAGTGAGCTGATGGTGGAACATTCCAACGCTGGGACACCATATTAAATATATACTCATCAGCTCATCAACCAATATTCATATGGAGATCCTTTCTTCATGCTCATCTGCCTTCTTCTTTTTTTTTTTTTCCTTTTTGAGAAAAAAAACACACTTTTGCATTTATTTCAAATAATACCATTCAAACTAACAAATAAAAATTCAGGCCAATAATTGATGTAATGACCTAGGTGGAATAGATTATGCTCAGTTTTTTTTAGCTCAACAAATAGAGGTAGGACAAAAAATACTTGAGATATCGGTTCAACTTTCTAAGCCTAAGTCGTATTTGGGAGAGGAGTTCTACTTTAGTTGGAAGAGAAAACTCTTGAATAGTACCCCACTTTCTAAGCCATCATAAAATTTTCTGAAACTCAAGCTAAACCTTAAGCATTTCCCTTAAAGCTTAAGACATTAAAATCATATTCCAAACACTCTTTTCACCTGTAGATGTTATAATTAGTTGATAATAAACTTACATGATCCTTATTTGGTGAGTTGTTTGAAACTTAAACGAAGATCAATTACAATTTATTCAAATTTTTTCTTATAAAGATGCCGGCTCACTTAAAAAATCATTTCATAGAAGTTTAACATTGATACAACAAGCATAACTCAAAATATAACATTGTCACGTTACTGTTAGGTGATGTCATAAGAAACAAATTTTCACGTTGAAAAACTACAGCAAATGATAATACAAAGAAAAAGAAAATGCTAAACAGTGACCAAATGAAAAAAAAAATTAAAATCTCAATTCAAACTTTTATTTTCTATTTTTTAAAGTGGTCTGACTTGAGAAATAGACACTCACGTTCGATAGTGTAATGAGTGGATCTCCATTGTTTTCATATCAAGAAATGCTGTCTAATCAACTCAAAATGATTGATTATCCTTCAAGAAAATGGAATGAAATCAGAAACTTTTTTTCTCTCTTTTTTTTTTCTTCTTTTTTTTTTCATGACTTGTCTGAGTGTTGAGAGAATTATTTGGATGTAAAACAAAGAGAAAAGAAAAGTCTGGGTTGAACAGCATCTCTTAAGAAAAGATCATGTTGAGTGATTAATCACATCAACTAAAGAATGGGCCATGTTTTTCACAATTAAAGAAGTCTTCTCTCTGTATCTTCTTCTTTCTTTCTTTTTTCTTTTCTTTTTAGCCTTCAAAATTAAAATATTCCATGAAATATCATCTCAAATATAATCTTGTTTTTGTTTTTGGCAATTCAAAATGTAAAAGATTGTTTTATATGCATGTTTGAATCTTAAAAAAATATCATTCATATACAATCTAACTATAAAACCTTTCCTTTCAAACGTATAGAACTCAATCTTTTTACGTTAGTATGGAGTACATTTAAGTTCTTTTTACATTACTAAATAAAATTTAACAATTTGATACAAAATCTTTATTATCTCATGTTAAAGTCACATATAGTAATTTTATCCCACACCTTTAAATGAAAGAACTTATTATTGAGAATACTTTTTAGAAACAATGCTAGCTAATAAAATATTTCTCTTATTTCAGTGTATTTTAATATTACCCAACCATAAGCTAAGAAAAATTTGGAAAAGTGCTTTCAATGGACTAAAAACATTTTTTATCCGACCCAAATCCCCTCTTTAGATAATAATTTTATTCACTTGAATTTTGAACCCATAACAAAAATTTAAATTGTGTCAGAGTTTGGGATGAGGATTTAAATCTGGGTGATTTAAACTTGAAACAATATTGGTACAACCATGTTTGTCCCGTAAGTTTGTGAAGCCTGAAATTTATGGGACAAATCCATGAATTTCTACGGTAGCCCTAACTTGCACCCCAAACTTACTTTCTCGTACAATTTTCTTAAATTTCAACTTTCTAAACATAACATAATTTTTCAAAGTCCTTATAATTCTCGTGCTTAATATGTCGAACCCATACTCCAAACATTCCGCCCCTGTAACTCTTGAAAGACTCACTAAATTCAAATACCATCAACCATGCAGCATCATATTTCTATTACAGGAGAAAATTCATTAGGCAATATTTTTTAATTAACTTTTGATACAAACAAGAGCATAAAATATATTGGCTCTACCAGTAGGACAACCAGGCTTGGCCAAAAAAATTATTTTGCTGTAGAACCCAACAACATGGGCTCTCACTTTCCCTCTCAGAGAATCTAAAGCCAAATCATAAAGATTTAATTAGGCAGTCAAAAGTAGGAGCAGAGACTTGGAATTGAATTGCTTGCCTTTGTCTTCAAGCATATGGGCTTCTCTTTTCCTTTCTGGTTTTGGGACACAGTTTGCATTTGGTGGTTTGCAAATGGAACCATCAATCATTTCAAATTATTGCATCCTCAAGAAGCTTGTGAATACTTGAGCACTTGTCATAAACATGGAAATCTGTGAAAGAAAGGGAAAAAAGAAATCCTTAGAACATACAAAAGTTTCAAATGTTATACATAATTACACCATCACTCTCTTGAAGATCATGATTATTTAGGCTATATCACACCTAACAACAAACCTTATCTTTAAATTTAATAGTTAACAAGACATCTTAGAGTTCAAAATCTCTATTTGGAAGATAATTGAATGTGACTGCTCCCCAACGACCAGATATATCTTGTAATTTCAAACTACCGATCGCATTGTTTCAGCTTTCGGGTTTCCTTCGAACACTTGTGTTATAAACAAGCCTTTATTTTCCTTTTTACAACTCAGAGTAAGAGAGAGGGATGGAGAGAAGTTGTCTGATGTTGGGTGTAATACATACCAAAGCTCGTAAATGGAGGGAAACAGCTTAAAAAGTTTTATAAAAAAGCGCTTTTGCTATGCCTCTGATGGTTTTTGGAGTGGTCCTGCAACACCCACCAAACAGAGAAGCTCCGGCTTCCTTCCACTTTCTTACATATGATACAAAGTCTTCCTCTATCGTTCCGTCAGATTTCTGCAGCAAAAAAAGAAGCAACCACAATTGTTCAGAGGAGAAACAGAAAACAAAGACAAGGGCAACGGGATGAGGAAGAGCGAACCTGACCCTCACGGGTTTCTCGGTTTGCTCTTCGGTATACATTGACATGAAGGAATGAGACCGTAAAAGAGCAGAAAACTCACCAACCACTGTTTGGTCACACCATCATAAGTCTCCCCACTGTTTGGATAAATCACTATTGGTTTGTTAGTGACCTGCCAATCAGATAACCAAATTAACTTATATTATTTTCATTAAGTGACAAATCTTGGTATTGTCCATGAAGGGAGGTTGAATGGAATTCATCCAGCACACACTAGTTCCAACCCTCAAATTTATTAAAGATGTCATTTGCGGGCAGATCTTATTTCAACTTCTTTGGATCTGTTTTGTACTCCATTATATTCTCTTTATCTTTTTTTCTTTGAGTTTAAAGATATTTGGGGATGGAGACTCCTCTTTTTAATTGAGCACGTATGCCTTAACCAATTGAATTATCACAATCATGCTCAGGTTGGCTATATTTTCTTTGTCATGATATATTGATTGATACAGGTTAGATGATGAAGATGTGTTATGACAATTTTACAACTCCTATATAAGAGAAGTCGTGGGATGGTATTATCAGAATTTACCTTCTGAATCGACGAGATTAGCCCATGAATATATCTGGGAGGAGTACAGTTGATTCCTACAGCAACTACTTGGTTGGAAGCATCTGCAATGGAGGCACAGTCAGATATAGAATCCCCACTAACCACATTGATTCCATCCTTGGAGTTGAAAGAAAACCAAGCAGGAATTTCAATGCCCTCTTCATCAAGAAGCTCAGAATATGCCTGCAATGCAAATTCCACATAAGCAGCATAAAGAAGCTAAACTGGAACCCTGCCAATGGGTTGTTGATAAATGGTGGCCCAATGCTGCAAGTTTATAACAGCATTTTCCATACCTGAGCTTCCAACTTGTTTGGAATCGTCTCAAATGCAATCAAATCAGCACCTGAGTTGGCCAAAATTTGCACTCTTCTCCTGTGAAAATCTTTCAGCATTTCTAGAGTAACTGAATCACCATACTTCCCACTGTAAAAAGGCAAGGTACAACCGTAAAAAAAGAATTAGGTATATATGTATATAAAAAGGGAAAATGGACCAAAGGCTTTAGGCTGAAATCATTTTTTCCTAGCGAAGTAGTTGATAGGATAATTCTTACAAGCATTGAAGTCCAACATTGCAAATAGTAAAACTCAAACTAAAATAAGGCTAAAAGTTTGCTCACCTGTATTCAGACCCATCAGCCAAATAAGCACCATAGCTACCAACCGAGGCTGCTACGAGAGTTGGCCTCCTCGAACCCCCTCCACTTCCAGTGAAATCCCATGAATCCTTCGTACATTGTTCAAGATAGATCTCACGAGCTCCAAGTGCAATTTCAACACTTTTTCTTAGCAATTCTTCACCCTCAACTCTAGAAAACCCTTTAGCTTCAAAGCCCTGAATTGTAGCCTGCATACATATTGAAATCATGGATTCCTAACAACTGTTAGAATATATTAAATGATTAAATCAAGGTTAAACTATAAATTTTTAGGACGACATCTCATAGATTCCTGACAGTATTTAATAAATCCCTAATCTATTAGACATTTTTTTAAATCCGAGGACTAAACTTATAATTTCAAGGTTTTAGATCTCAATTCTCAAGTAATAGTGATAGTGGTTGAATCTTAAGAGTTATGAGGTAAACTAATATGCAAGTCCATGTGAGAGGCAATTTAACAATTACAAGCTGTAAAATGATTTTATTATAACAGTGAAATAGGGTGGAGAAAAGATTCAAAAGGAAAAACTGAAAATGCCAAGGAACCTGATAAGATGCTGTCAAAATGATATTGGCCCCAGCATCAAGGTAGTCTAAATGAACCTGTCATATTAAAGCAGATCATTAGCTGATGGAGAAACAATTTTAAAGCATACCCGGAAAATCAAACAAATGAATTGAAGTAAAATTTTCAAAAACTATACATTTTCTTTAAAAGCTTTGTTATATTTTGAAAGTGGTGCTTTGAAAGATAGGCATAGTGCAATAAATAAGCCCTGAGAAGATTGCTCAAAAGAAAGCAAAAACTTTTATTTGATTTCTCTTTCTCCCTTTTTACAGACGTAAGTTTCACATCAACATGTAACAGTCAATTACCAACTATGATAATGTTCAAAAGTTAAGGCCTATGTTCAGTCAGGGAATATTTCAAAAAAAAAAAAAAAAGAAGTCAGGGAAAAAAAAATTTAAGGCCTATGTAATCTAAAGAGAGAAAAAAAAGAAGAAAATAAAGTTAGGCATATGTACCTCTCCACCCACGTAATATTTAAAAAATGTTCAAATAAAAAATTTAAGCTAAAACTTTTTGATAAGAAAAATGAACCGAGTCATAGTTTTGTGAACTATTCATATGCACGATAGTACTAGATAAGCTTTAAACAAAATAAGAATAGACTAATAAATATTTCTTAAATATAATTTTCAAATAAGGAATTGCCAAAAAAAAAAAAAATCCCTTTTAGCTTCAAAACCAAACATACGTTAATAAATTCTTCATTCTATAACATTTTCTTTCTTATTATTGATTTGTAATATTAAAAAAAATTGTTTGTTATTTGAAAAGGGTTGGGCCGTCTATCCTCATACTGGGCCTACGGCAACCGATCCGTTATCCGGCCCAGAACGAAGCACATATATCAAGGGATAATGCATTACTAAAAATAGAAACAACAGTTGCTTGCCTAATAAAAATTATTACTAAATTCCATTCTAATTTATTAAAATACGTCAATCATTAATATAATATATATATTTTAAGAAATGAACGGAGGAAGGAGATACTGCAATTTTAGGGATAAAGTAATTTACTACCATTTTTTTTTAAATAGTAGCAAAACTTTAGGGAAAAAATAAACAAGCTTTTTAAAGATTAGATAACAATTTCCTTCATAGTAGTTTATTTCTAAAAATAAGATTCAGACAGCAAATAACAATCTCTTGAAGTTATGCCCTAGATAATCCAAAATCAAGGCAAATTTCTTGTTTCACGAGGAACGCCGCAGGAAATGTACTGCTACTGAAGCGAAGAATCAAATTCCAATCGGAAAAATTATATGAGATTATGGATTCGAATAGTACCCGTCGGACGAGGTGAGGGGAACTGATGAGGCATTTAGCGCTCCAGAGAGGATCGTTGAGATCGGCGCCGTGGCGCTCCAGTTCAGTGGCGAAGCCGCCGTCTACGACGGCGCAGCCGCCGCACTGCCGGAGAAAATCGGTCATGAAGGTAGCCATTTCAGCAGTTTCTTTACCCATGCTTTCGGCTGGAACTACTGGCCTGCTTTTCGCTCTTGCTCTTGCCACTCGAGCAAATTTTCTCGAAGCTTTTATAGCCAGAGGTACATATGTCGAAATTACCTAAACGCCCCTACTGTGGTTAAAAATTTCCCACGGCTCTCTCCATTCATGCCATTTGTGTTTCAATAATTACATTTCGTGTGTGTATATATAATATAATCTAGAAGTTACCATTCCAACTCCTAAGACTAGATATCTGACACTAAAATATTTTTTAAATTCTTGATTTAACTTTTAAGTTTTGGAACTTTTTTATTTTGAATATAAAAAATTTTATTCAATAACTAAAACTAAAATGTCGTGGATTCGAATCTCCACCGTCACGTATTATTGTATTAAAAAAAATTATTGGAGGTTTATTAATCAATAGTTAATATGTCGTTAAAGTATCAATTTTATTAACATGTTTGGACAAGTTAATTTATTACTTAGATCAGCACATGTCATGTGCTGTATTAACAACTTTAACATTTTTTTTAATTGATAACTTTTAATATATTTAAGGGTAAAATTGATAATTATAAAAGATACCAAGTACAAAATTGAAGTATCAAGCCAAAATTTAAAGTATCAAAACGATTTTATGCATATATATACGACCTAAATAAAATGGGTCATTTCTTTTAAAATGTTCTTCTAAAGAAAATTAGGATATCACTACGTGGGAGTATACGTCCACGTGGTTTTTATTTATTTACTTTTTTTTTAAATAAAGAGTATGGATACACATAATTATCTGAGAAAGAAAACATATAAGAGATACTTTATACGATTGATCAAAGTATTTATAAAGTATTTATTTTGTTGTTTAAAATTAAAATTGATTGTATTCCATTTTTAATTAAGCAAATGTACTTTAACATCCAATCAGTGATAGATAATGGGAGTAAAGTTATATTATAACTGGGAGCATAATAAATGGTAAATAAAATATACTCATTTTCTTAGAATTGAAAGTTGAATGTCTCATAGTACTAAAAAAACTAAACTATATACAATAATTCTACTCGATAAAATATTGTTGTCAATATGAACATAGCTTAGTAGTTAAGATATTTAAAGTTTAAGGTTTAAATCTCTCCACCTCATATTAATTTTATGAAAAAAACAAATTTTTTAAATTGTAATTTTTTTTAGTACAGCATGTGAGGGTGGGGATTGAACTTACAACCTCTTGACTGAGATCCACTGATGATCATATAAATGAAAGCTGGAATTGGCAAAGATGAATTTTTAATGAGTAGGACACACCATTTTGTTTTAATTTGTATAGCTATTGGACAATTAATTAACCATTTTGTCATAATTAACATTTAAGAATCAAACAAAAAAAAATTGAGCGTATACACCACACTAAATAAAATACCAACTTAAATATAGTTTAACTGATTATGACACATACCTCTAATTAAAAAGTCGTGGTTCAAAAAAATGATAATTTAATTATTGAATAAAACTCTAAATGTTTAATATTGTTAAAATGAATATTTTTTTCTTCTCCATATAAATTGTTAAAAAGAATTTCAACCTCACAATTTATATATTATTGTTGTCGAAGGAATCAAAGATTAAAGATATCATAGCAACATGAGTTTAGTTTAGCGATAATTTTCAATTATTTCTGACTAAAAAATCATGATTTCGAATTCCCACCTCACTTATTATACTCAAAAAAACAAAAAAGAATAATCTTAAATTTTAGCTGTAAAGATCACCAGCTCAGACAGATAAAATGCCGTGTAGGAAAGTCTAATCCTCCAAATATTAGCACCAAAATTAGCTGGAAAATAAATTGACGTGGCACTGTTTTCTTTTTTATTTTTTTTATTTAAATGGATAGAATCCAACCAGTCTTAGGTCACACACACAAAAGTAATACGACACGCATACCTACTTGAGTTTCCAGGGTTTGACACGTGTCTAGCTTAAAAGCATTTTTCTTATTAAAATATAAGTTTTGATTCAGCACTTTTTTCTTGTTCTCTTCCAATTGTACCCGAAATTAATATAAAACTGAAAAAGTAAATATTTCTTAAAATTATCCTTCTTTGATTGCCCATATTTCATGTCTTTTTCTTAATTTTTTTTATTTTTAAATAAAATTTCATGTCTTTTTCTTGCGGAGAAAGAACTCCATTTTCTAATAAAGTGAGGATGAGATTGTTTAAGATAGGTTTACTTTCCCTAATCTAAATTCTAAATACAGTGCAAATTTCTTTTTAAATTAACCATTAATACTTTTTTTTAGTACAAAATGTAGGATTCGAACCCACAATTTTTTATTTGAAAATATGTATCTTAATTAGTTGAGCTTTTATATCTGTAAGTGTCCGGACCAACTTACGTCATAAGAATTGCTAATTCCTAAAGTAGGTGGCCATCATGGGATTTGAACTCATTCCTTCCTAATTAATCCTAGTCCCTTTAGATCAATATATGCTACGTTGAATACTTTTTTTTTCTTTAATCACGATTGGGTCAAGTGAATGTGATTATTTCACGAGAGATAAAATGTCAAAATTTTCCAATAGGCCTCGTGAATTGTAAAAGCTCGCTGTCTCTATCTAAAAGAAAAATTGTTTAAATAATATTTTTCAAAATATTTATTTTAGTAATTGTAATGGTAATTTTTATCTATTTCAATCTAAATTTCAGTACCTTGTTGATTTGATCTCTCTATTTATAAAAAAATGATCGTGAGTCGTTTTATTGTTTTTATTATAATTTCAAATCGATACATTATTTAATAAAATGTTTAAAATCTAGTCTTGATTTTGTATTAATAGGTTTTATTTTACATTAATTTATATTAAAATGATATTTTGAAAGTTTAGAAGCTAAAATAAACCATTTAAAATTACATTTCAAAAAATTGAAATTATAAGCGCAAAATAATATTTAGAAAGAAAAAAAAAACTCCCATCCTTCAATTCTGTTCTCTCTCCACTTTATGGCCCCACAGATAGGCAGGAGCATAACAGAATGTATCGGGTCGCACAACCGTCCACATCAATTTCTTATCAAATAAACGATGGATATTCTCAAAATTATTGAATATCAAGAAACCAAAAAAAGAAAAACAAAACAAAAACAAGCACACGTCACTTTACTTTTATTATTTTTATTTATTTTTTAGAATATAACTATAAGAAATTGAAAAATTATAAATTATTTTCAAAGTGTCTCTTCCCATATTGCATTGTTTCCTCCTTTGTTTTCTACTCTTCTTCTTCATCATCATAAATTGACTCTATTCCTCCAAATTTGACTATATGATCAAATAATTGATATGACCTTTGCAAATAATAATAATAATAATAATAATAATTGATATGCTATTGGTAAGAATTTGATATATTTTTTAATCTTCACTCATATCAATTTTAATTAAAAAAACATTAAATCACAAGTTTAATTTCTTCGGTTTAAAATCATTTAAAACTCCAACTATTTATTTGAGTAAAAGGACTTTTTCATTACTAGTCAAGTGGAGTCCTTTACTTACTTGTGTGAGTACCGCCCGCCGACACTCCTTACCAACAACCGGACGCTACGGCCATGCGTTTAATACAAAATTTTGAAAATCTACAAAAAGAGGGAGGTTGGACACAATACAAAATACTTGTGTTATTTGTTATATTTAAAAAAAATAGTAGATTCATAAATTTTTAAAAAGGGTCTCTAAATTTTGTAGTGTCAGGGTAGATCTTTGAATTTTTATTTTATCTCTAATAAGTTTCTCACCTATAATATGTTTTAGATATATAAAATTATAAGTTAATAAACTTTATAAGAGCAAAATTCATAAAGTTTATTAGATTATCTTTAAAGTTTAAAGACTCATAAACCTAAAAACCCATTAAATATTTGTAAAAAAAAAAAATAGAGATTTATTACACACCAACTTAAAAATTTCGAGATCATACCTATAATTTAGCCATAAAAAGGTGATAGAATTTGCGTTCCATATCCATTATCTATTTTCTTTGATTTTCTTCTGAATGAGTTAGACGATGGTTAAATTAAGATAAGGTGATCTGATTTGCATGGAAAAAAATGGAAATTCACAAAGCCTTTCTGAGGAGAAGTGGGACACAACAATTATTGACACTATATTCTCTTCAATGATACGAATCATTTATATTTAGGACGGATTTGAGAGCGATGTTGGTGCAGTTAAATTTCATAAATTTATTATTTGTATATTATTGTCAAATATTAATTAAAGAATAGGTTTGGAAATAGTTCTACCACGACTATAATCACTTTTATCATTGTCAAAATAATTTTTATTTTGAAACACTAATGTTTGACAATGATACGTAAAATGAGAAAAATAATTTTGGTGAGACTAAAATCACTCCCAAACATACTCTTATTCACTTTCTTGTTTCATAAAAATTTACTCGTACAGTTTTGCTTTTTTTAGAAAAAAAAATAGGAAATTATAAATTTAAGTAGATAATGAATATAGAAGTGGAAGTATTATTTTTATTTATTTTTTATGATATAATATTGGGAGATTATTTTTTTGAAAAAGAGAAAATTTCATTGAAAGATAAAAGTCACTCGAACTATATTTAAAATGCGACAAAGATATAAGGAATGAAAAAAGTATTAAGAATAGCTTGAAGACAATAAAATAGAGGAGTGAGATGAAATCGATTCTTTTGATATGCGATACAACATGCACAACAACCACTTCCTCGAGATATTTTTTTAGCCAAATCTTATTCTCTCTCAAGATAAGATGAATCGCTTCCAAACAATCCGATTCATAGATTATTTTGGTGAGATCTAAAATTTGAACAAATATGAAGCTTTCCTTTATTGCTAACTGTGAAAGATTAACGTTTAACTTTAGTAAAAATAAACTAGTGTTTTATTCATTAAATTATACTCAAATTTATACGATTTGTTATTTTTATTAATATTAGTTTGACAAAAAATAGTTTGGAGAAATTAGTAATTTAAACATATAATCAGATAATGGCCGTGAAAATGGCAGACAAGTAAAAGAGGAATCGTATTCGCTCCCTTTATGCTTTTGTTGTCCGACGAGGAAACCACTTTTTTTTTTTTTTTTAGTTTTGTCATTTGAAAGCAGTGCTTGATTTAAAATAATTTGACATTGTCAATTTTTCATACATAAAAAAATTATTTATATGTGATAAGAAAATGAGATTTAGACTTAAATTTTTGCCCTGATCCCTATATTTCATTTTCAAAAGTCAAAGGAACAAAAATCTTATAAATTAGTAGTGCAACAACACGTGGGGTGGAGTTCACAGTACGACTTTTGATCAATGTTATATGTTTTAACCAATTAAACTACGTTCAGGTTGGTACCTCCCAACCAATTATAATTAGAGTTTTAGTAACTAATTTGATTGAATATGGAGACGCTTAGAAGAAGGAGAAGAAGAAAATTGTTGATCATGTTATAAAAGTTTAAGAAGGATTACCAAACTTATTTGTTTGAGAGTTCTTCAAACATATGTTGGATCCACCTAAATTTGTTCAACTGATAAAGAGAAGAATTTGATTATGAGCCAAATCTCAAAATGTTATAATCCAACCCAACCAAGCCCATAAATTATGAGTTGGGCTGCCGTTAGCACTTCATCTTAACAAACACCCGTAGCCCAATGGGCCAAGTTTGGTGGAGCCGATTCAGAGCAAAAGTGTCTCTAAGATTAGATTATATTTTTTTAGTATGATAAGTGGGAGGGGGGATTCGAACTCATGACCTCTTGGTCGGAGATAGGTGCCACTAAACTAAGTTCATATTGACCCTTCACATAAATTTTAATTATTAAAAAAATTAACTAATTATATACCAAATCTCAAACGAGGCTATAAAAAATGTTGAGACTTAAAATATTAGAATAAATAAGAAAGACACGCCAACATGAACATAATTCAGCGGTAATTAACATATACTTCTTCCCTCGATGTGGGAAGTTCGATCCCCTCATATCCTCAATTTGTTGTACTGAAAAGATTAATAATACAAATAACAAAGGCACGTGCATGTCGCAAAATAAGTCTAAATAATTTGAAACATAGGAACAAAATTTTAAATTAAAAAAAAAGGTCCGCCCAAACTTATTCATCAAAAATACTAAAATAGCTTCTATCACCAATAAATCACACCAATGGTAAATTAAATTGGTAATAGATTCTATCAAATATATTAATGATATATGTCCATCCATGAATATAATTTTTCACTCCTATCAATAGGATGACAAAAGGGTAATTTCTCACCGTGACAACATGAATTGCCATCCAGCCCAGTTGTACACTATTCGGTCAACTTCGAACTTTATTCCATTAATCAAAAGCTTAGATTCTAAAATACAATATTTTAATTTTTAACCATCCAATCCAAACGGAAAAGATGAAAGAACCATGTCGTGCTACCCTGGAACGACATGTCAGTCAAAATTTGAAAATAAAAATAAAAATTAGAAAAAAATGGTGAGAAAAAGCACGTGATGGAGTAAATACGCATGAGGTGGACACCATAATTACGCGTCCACCTCTTTCCTCAGAGAATGTGGGAGTTAGTGTTTCGTCCCCCAAGAGAAACAAAAAATAATAATAATAATAATAAATTCAAGAAATAAATGTGGTGGGTCACGTGATGTCTGCCCTTGGAGTTTAAGGACCCTCCCCCTTAATTAAGAAGGACGCATACCCTACACGCGCCCGCCCACTCTCCCACGTCCTTAAATTGGCTTTGAAATCTGTCGCCCGCCAAAACCCAACGTCTGACGATCTGTCGTCCGATTTTTATGTCTTTTGCTTATTATAATTTACGATTTACGAATCTGGATTTCTTTTGTAAAAGGGGGAAAAAAAAGAAAAGAGTTTCATTCCCCTTTGCAATTTTGTATTCCAAACTTTTACTTACTTCCATTCCATCCTTTAATTTTTGTTTAAATTAAACCAGTTACCTGTTAGTTTTGAAATTGGAACAACCTTGTAGATGGATAGAGTAAGAGTAATATCTAGGGTCATGATGGTTAAGGACAACGGTATTATTTGATATTGTCTACTTTACTTTTGATCTTGCCTAACAGGTCTTATACCAATGTAGATAATTGTCTTTATAGGCCTTGTTAGTAGCGGCGAGCGAAAGAGGATTAGGGGTTTGAAGAAAAACAAACACGAAGCTTCGTACCTCAGCAAAGTGTTCACTTATTTTTCGCCAGGTTTCATTCGATTTGTTGTGGATTGGATGATGGAAAAACCAACAAGCAACTTTACCGAATTTACGAGGTAAAGGATGAAGTGAACTGTGATTGTGAAAAGGTTGGAAGATCTGGCCAAAGAAGGTGATAGCCCTGTTGATTCGTTCTCATGGTTCAATCTATTATGGATCAATCGATTTTGTTTGCAGATTTTATATATTCAACCTAAATTGACCATGACATAACCTGATAGAGTTTAACTGGGCAGGGGTTGCTTGGTCATAATTGTAATTTTGATTTGTTACGATGTCACAATAATTTGACATGACTATGGATGGTTTAAGGTGCAACATTCTTATAACTCGACATATAACACAAGAACATGTCATTAACTACAAATGAATTAGTCTCGTCTAGCACTAAGGTTCATGTGACTTGAAACTTTTTAGACTTTGTAGGTCTTACAATTTTCTTGTTTCACATGTATTTGAGCTATGACTCATTTGGATAAGGGAGCGTCTTAATTTAATTAGCCAAAGGCAAGTCTATGAATCACCTAGAATTATCTTCGCATCGGATAGACTAGTATTGCTGATGTGACTACTTATTTAGACATTTTTTTTTGACAAAAACTTATTTAGACAATTGAAATGGTTGAAAGTGGTGAAAAAGATAATTTGAATCATGCTAGTACTATAGATACTCATCTAAAAATAATCATAAAGAAAAATAATTAAAAAAATATAATATCTTTTGTCGTGAATGATTAAGAGAATACAATCTTAGTATAATAATTTTATAGCATGTAATTATATATTCTTTTAATTAAAGCGCTAACATTTAAATTGATTAGGACACGTCAATTTGAACATAGTTCAACTGATAAAGACACATATCTCAAATTAAAATCTTATCGGTTTAAATCCTTATAAAAGAAAAAAAAAGACGTTAATATTATTTTAATTAGAGACGTTTTTTTCTCCATCAATCATTGCTATTAACCATTAATTACGTATAATCATTTTAAAATAATTTCTCATAAATCACACACATAATTAGGATTTCAGTTTCAGTACCAAGTCAGAAGAATCATAACTGACAAATAAAAGAGCAAAAGAAAAGTGATGAAATTACGAAATTGTCCCCCAAATGTTTGTCCATGTTGGAGGTTTTACTTTTAAGACTTGGTCAACTTGGATTTAATCATTTGTAGCCGTATATAGATACCAAACCCTTCTTTCAACGCTGTCCATATTTTTATCATTACTATTTCAACTTTTTCATAAATTTAATTTATTTATTTTATTATTTGTTATATAAGTTAATTTTAACAAAGTATCTAAAAATGACACAGTCAAGTACAATATTTATATAAGGCAATGTTTTAAATTTAGACTGAATTTGTACTAGCAATCTGCAGAGAAGCAAATAATTGATAATATGTCACAAATCTACGTACCTTTCAGTTGGAATATAAACCTTAACCAGTTGAGCTAGGTTTAAGTTGGTAATAACATGACTTCGAATATGAGTATCAATGTGACGTTGAAAATAACTGGACTTACATAGACTAGTTGAGGTAAATATATTGAATGAGCAGATATTTGGTGACAACATAATCATGATCCAGATGATGAGCTATGCTCATTTTGGACATCAACATAACCATTAATATTATTTTGAGTTCAAACAAATAGGTGAGGATTCAAATACAAACAATCAAAGAAGTTTTATAATCACATATATAATTAAATTAAGTTCAAGTTGATTCAAAATATCAATATAAATATAATTCAATGGATATATATATATATATATATATATATTAACAAATTATCCGAACAAAAGATCGAGTTCGATCAACTTCTCCCTACAGTTGTACTAGTTCAAGTCACATGATGCAACCCCTACCAAACAATGGTCCTCTTACGTATGTACAGGTATTGGACCACCTGCTCCGGAAATAAAAAGAAAATTATATTAAGAAAAATGAAAAAGGGAAAAATTTGGGCCGGGAAATCGAAGGGCACAGTTAAAAAAGAGAACGGTGGAGGCGTTACTTTTTCAAAAGATGAGAGAGAGAGAGAGAGAGAGAAGAATTGAATGGTAGCCTTTGCGTTATCCCACTTCACTTTCCCGCTTCTTCTTCTTCTTCTTCTTCTTCATTTCTCCATCAACGCCTCACAATGAACAAACCACTGATTTTTACGCCGAGTTACTGAGTCGACTCAACAATAATGGACACCACTCCAGACAACACCCACAACCCCAAATTCGAGGTCTAACTCTTCTCCATTTTCTCGTTCTGTAATTTGGAATCGGGAGTTCTCTTCTCAAGTTTCTGAATTGGGGCTTTTTTTTTAACACCAAATTTCTGGAGATCTGGTAAATTTTTTTTCATAGCGTTTACAGTAACGAAATTCTCTGTTTGATCTCCTTCACTGCAGGATTCGCCAGTTTTCAACTTCATAAACACCCTCTCTCCCATCAAGCCTCTGAAATCCATTCACATTACTCACACATTCAATAACATTTCTTTCCCTTCCCTCCCAGTATTCACTTCCCCACCAAGGTAACACAAACAAACAAATTACATTCAATTCAATTCAATTAACTTTCTAATTTCTTTCTTTCTTTAAATCCCTTTTATTTTCACTTGCAGGCCAAATCACTCAATTCCAAACCCATCGAGATCCCCGCCTGCAAATGAAGGAGCGGTTACAATCATGGACCAGTTACTGGGGATTTTCGTGCCGGAAGTTTCTCCAACTCCGACGACGATTCAGCCGCCGGAAACCGCCGCCGGCGAGGTTTTGATATTCCGTTGTCCGGTTAGCTCCGAGGCTGTGGAGGTGATTAATGAAGCAGAGGATGGCAATGTGGACAAAATTTGTGTTTCGTTTAAGGTAAAGTTTTAATTTTTTTTTTTGCTGGGGAAATTTTTGTTTTGTTTGTTTTTTCAGATTGAATTGAATTGGGTCTGTCTATTGTGTCCCACTCTGTTTTGACGAATCATTTGACAATGTTTTGTTCAAATATTCTTTTTGGTCTTTTTTATGTTTTTTTCCTTCTTTAAAGGATTTGGTGATTATATTTTGAAGTATAAAGATTGAGTCTATGGTATTAAAAGTGAAAAATAGTTTATAATAGTGTACTTTTTAGATAGATATCTTGTCTCTTGTGTCTAGAAAAATATAAAAAATACGATAATAATGGTTAAATTAAAAATTTTGTTGATCGTATCAAATGGTCCAAAATTTGATAAATTTGTAGTTTAATTAAAACTACTTGAGTGTATTTTTTTAGTATTGATAATGATGATAATTGAGGTTTTTTTTACGCTAAATACTCAATTATGTTGACTAAATTGTCAAAACAAAGCATAAGGGGAATAGTGAGGTAATGCTTTGTTGTTTGTTCTTTCGTTTATTAAACAAAAACAATAGCGATTTGACAACTAAGTTTTCTTTTTGTTTTTTTGTTAGAAAAGGATTTGAGTTTGATAATTTAATTTATTCTTCTGTTGATTTTTTTCTTGGAAGTTAGTTCTTTATACGCTTAATATTTATTCCTTTGTTTAATCTATGATTTTCTATTTTAGTCATAGATCTTTGAACAATGTTGAAAACTATACACAAATCACTTGTTGACAATTATTAAATTTCGAAGGAATATAATAAAAAAATAGAAAATCAAGACATAATATTTTTTTTTGAGAGCACAAATTTCAAAAGAAAAATTAGATTAAAAAATATGTTATTTTTTTCGGTGAATAAAACTGAGGTGTTACAAAAAAATTAACAACTATTTACTTAGTTAAAAATTATTTTATCTTTTTTATCTGTCAATTTTGAAAAAAAAAAAGAAAAGGAAGAACATTATTATTTGTTATTATTAGTTCTCAAAATTTTATATATTACCTACACACATACATATTAAAAAGTAACTAACAAGACTCTGAATTATCGAAGAAAAAAATAAAATGGAAAATAGAAAAGAACATATTATTTATGAATTTATGGTTTCACTGTTAGCTGATGAAGAGAGTGTATGATTCTTGTGTTAGCCTCTCTCTAACCTACACCGCGGCAATATGCGGAGGCGATGTCTAGATTTCGAAATGGCGGGAAATCCCCAGACCAGCGCCTCGGCGGCGGCACACGGCGCTTCCTCAATCCGTGGTTCTTCTTCATCTTCTTCTTCTTCTTCATCTCAACCTAATCAGAATCTTCTCTCTCTGACTTCTTCTGGCAATGCATTTCGATGCACTCTTCCTGGTATTGGATTGCACTTGAATGCTCTCGCCGCGACTTTGAAGCGTTCCGATTCGGAGAATCTGTGCTCTGAAACACAGCCGAATCTTGCCCCATTTTATGCCCCCAATTCCAGTCAAGATCAGCCCCTATTGGCTTCTTCCACTCCTGAAAGAGGAAGCCCTCTTCAAGAGCCCGCGCTTCCAATTGGGGAAGATCTCGATCAGATCAACCCTAAGAAGAATAGGTGTGAAGCTTGAATCTATTCTCCATGGAAATTTTGGATTGTAGTCATTTTAGCTTTTTTGTTTGCTGGTTGCTTTGTATGGCTGTTTCTAACAACTTGTGAATGGATTCGTAGGAAATGGATTGATAATGCTGGAATCGGGGCGTGTAAACGTTGCAATTGCAAGAAATCTAGGTGCCTGAAACTGTAAGTGACAATGTTTCATCTATTTATAGACTTGCTGATGCCATTGCTATGAGATTTCCCCAAAATTTTAGTGCGGATCAAGATTTCATTTGGACTGAAAGTAGGCAATATCTCTATTACTATAAATATTAGTCATTGAGTAAAGTTTAATGGTAAATTAGTGTGGGATACAAAGGGTTCAAATAGCAAAGGCCTTAGAGTGAGAATGGGTTCAAACTGTAACCATATATAGTAAGGTCAGGCGGTTGACCCGTGATTAGTTGAGGTGTGCGCAAGCTGGAGGACATACGGATATAGAAAAAAAAAAAACAGTTTGTGTACACTTGTATTCATATTGATAACGTCAATATCTCAATCTAAACCAGTAATTTTGTTCAGATATTGTGAATGCTTTGCTGCTGGTGTGTACTGCATAGAACCATGTTCATGTCAAGACTGCTTCAACAAACCGACACATGAAGCTGTGGTTCTCGAGACTCGCAGACAGATTGAATCTCGCAATCCACTTGCGTTTGCTCCTAAAGTGATCCTGAACTCTGATTCTGTTTCTGAACTTGGGGTTAGATAGTATGCTTTGAATCTCTGCCACTTTGTTAAAGAATTTGTCTGCACCGTGGCTTGCAGTTTGATCCTGATAAGTTGGTCTTGCAGGATGATTCGAACAAAACTCCAGCTTCAGCGCGACATAAACGAGGATGCAACTGCAAGAAATCAAGTTGCTTAAAGAAATACTGCGAGTGCTATCAGGTTATTTGATTATTTCCCTTCCTTTTGTCAAGTTCTTCTCTGGTATGTTAAGTTAAACGTCATATCTGAACTGATCTTGGTGCTTTTGTTCTTAAAAAGGGCGGTGTTGGATGCTCCATCAACTGCAGATGTGAAGGTTGTAAAAACGCATTCGGAAAGAAAGATGGTGAGTTTGACATCACTTTTGGCCATACATATCCGACTTCAATGCCTGTTAATCATCTAAATCTGCTTGTTGCATTTTTTCCCACCTTTCTCTAACCAGACAATAGGCTTGCCTGATTAAGTGACCAAGTATGTTCTTTCTTTTAAAAGCTCAACTTGGTTTCTGAAAAGCCAGCATATGACCTTACTTTTGAGTGTTGATTACAAAATTCTGGCCACATATGAAGTTGTTGTTCGTTATTTCTTATCAAACAACAATGTCCTTGCTTGGAATTCTTGTTTCTTTACATATTCCAATCTCTTTGGATTCCAGAGTCAGCTCTAATAGGAGGAACTGAGACCGAACGAGAGGAAGAAGAAAGAGAGCATTGCCAAAAAAATGCAGAAATACAGAGTGATGAAGATCAGCAGAACCCAATCAATGCTGTTCCCTTGGCATCACTACCAGGAGGACCACGCAGGTAAGAATCAAACTATGATTGAACAAAGCTGTTATGATTCACAACCGTTGATAAAAATGTTGCTCCTTTCAGATCATTGATTCCACTGTCATTCCAGTTGAAGAGGAAACTTCCATCTTTCATTGACGACGAGCCCTTCTCTAGACCGAGCATTCGATTTAAACTCGAGAAGCATGGCATCATTCAAACAGAGCCCAGGTTTGAGAAAACTCCCTGTGAGGATGAGATGCCTGGAACTCTTTGTATGGGTTGTTGCTCTTCTAACACAGGTGTGAAGAGTGTTTCTCCCAACAGTAAGAGGGTCACTCTACCTCCGCCGCAAGGCGACTTCAGGCCGTCGCCTAGAATCAGCCGGAAACTGATTCTGCAGTCCATACCCTCCTTCCCCTCTCACTAATCTAAACTCACGAGTGAATGGACCCAGTAAACTGTAGAGACTAGCCCATTTCTTGTGTCTTCTTAGCCATTACTGACACCTCAATCAGATGCATTTGCCTGCCTATAATGCCAAAACATTGGTACCAATTTTCCCCTAAAGTTGTCAGTTGTCTTTGAAGTTTTCTTTTTCTCACAAACTTATGTACCCACTAGTGATGCCTCCATAATTCATTGGTTTTAGATTTGAATCTCTCTATTCTACTTGTATCTCTGTCTCCCCCCTCCCTCCACCAAAAAAAGAAGGAAAAAAAATGCTAAGCCTGAATTATATACAGCCCTAAAAACTGTGTCAAACTAGGTTAAAGAGAATCCATTCTCTTATTTAATATTTTGTGCAATGATTACTCAGGTAAATTGTTTCTGTGGTAGTCCTTTTTCCATTTTTATATTCGTATTAATGTCTCAAGATGTAGTGTTGGACGCCAAGAATAAGAAATAAGATCGGCATATTTTTTTAATGCTTGTGTTCAGATTTAAACATTTTAGCGTTTGTGTTTTAAACTTGTAATCATTGAATTAGTAAGCTTTTATGAATGGATGACGCCCATTAAATCATGCTCGAGTTGGTGTTCAATCGGATGGCAAAAATACCTGTTGGACCTTATCCCCATTGGTACCCAATTCGATAAGGTTGGGAAACCTTCGATTTGATTGGGGGTGGGGTCAAATGAGGATCCTAAACGGGGTCTTCGGCGGAGTCGGGGCGGGGATGGAGGGAAAGTACTCTTAATTGTATTTAGTTGTATTTTAAAATATTCCATAAAAGAAAAAGTTTATATTTTTTAAATAATTAAAATAATTAATAAATAAATAATAAATAAATAAATAAATATATATACATACATATATATATATACACATACATATATATATATATACATACATATATACATATGTATATGTATATATATATATATATATATATGTATATGTATGTATATGTAGATGTATATGTATGTATATGTATATGTATATGTATATGTCGGAGTCGGGTTCCTCGAGGGGAACCCATCTTCGATAAGGGAATCCCTGCCCTGCCCTCACCCCCAAAATTTTGGGGATGAGAAAAAATCTCCAACGGGGCAGGGTTGAGATTGGACCTCGGATCCATCCTGTTGTCATCCCTAGTTTAATATCAATTAAGAAAATATAATTAAAAAAGTATTAAAATATAAAAAAGTTAGGTTGAAACTTTTTTTTTCTTTTGAGTACAACATGTTGAAAATTTGAAGTATATGTCAATTGCCACTAAATTACGTTCATGCTCACTTTGCTGAACGGAAAATTTTTAAAGTGAGTTGTATGAGTTCTTTCATAAGGTTGGAGTCTTGTAAGTTGTAATCCATGCTCCGAAAGTGGGTTGGGCCTCGAGGCCCAATTCAGCCCAAATGCAAGCACTCTTCTGAATAATACGCCCTCATAAAATTGCCAATTTTTGCAAAATTTACGAAGACAACAACGTGTTGCTCAAGTCGCTGCCTTTGGCACTTTGGTGGCATACGATTGGAAACTGAAAGAACATCTTATAAACAGAAAAGGGAAGAAAGAATTCAGTGGAGGCGAAGGATCGAAAGAGTGTTGATTTCTAAGGAACAAGATTATGGAATGTGTTTTTGGCCTGGTGGGTAATGGCTTTGCCATTGTTGCTGCCGATTCTTCGGCAGTACACAGCATCTTGGTCCATAAATCCAACGAAGACAAGATTATGGTCCTCGACTCTCACAAGCTCGTCGCCGCTAGCGGCGAGCCTGGTGATAGGTTCGTTTACAGAGCTTCTGCAGTTTGATTTCGTTTTCTCGGTATTCTGGGATTTTTATTGTTCTTTTTGTTCGAGTCCATGTAGGGTTCAGTTCACCGAGTACATTCAGAAGAACGTCTCCTTGTACCAATTCAGAAATGGGATCCCCCTCACAACTGCTGCTGCTGCTAATTTTACCCGAGGCGAGCTCGCCACTGCCTTGAGGAAGGTACATAAATTAATTCTTCGTTTTTTTGGTGATTTGAAATGTTTTTGTTAGGTCTCTTCTGGGTATTTGGAGCTCCATTTCAACCTTTACCTTTGTATGATTCAGTTTGGGTTATATGGTATGGGATATAGCTGTCCTGATCTCACCATACTATAGTTCTGGTGAACTCATAATCCCCCTGAACTGAAATTCAAGGGGTTGGTTTCAGTGATGAAAGTATATTGACCTTCCTTAGTTCTTTACTTCATGGTAGTTTAGTTTTCTGGGTTGTGGATGTTTTTTAGTTTGGGGAGGATTTGCATTAGGCTACTATATGCCAGACTGTTAAACTTGATGTAGTAGTTTGTTCTTGTTCTTATCTGGAAAATGTTAAATTCGCTCAGAGTTGGTTCTTATTCTTGTTAGGAAGCAAATGCCTACGCTTTCTCCTCTCTGTTATTCAATGTACTCTATATTTTGGGATAAGAAAATGGGATCTAGTGTTAAGTTGGAAAAGGAACGAACTTTTGGTGACAAAAATCCTTGGTGGTTGTTTCTATGATGATGCAAACAAGTTAAATCTTGTGATATTTATAGGCTCTATCTATGAAGATTCAGAGTCTTGGGAGTTGATACTATTTTCTTACGAGAGTTCCGTAACACGTCTAATGTGTAGACCTCTGGTTTAGCATTATTATCATTTGCCCTAATAAGATGTCTGGGAAGGTAAGAAACTACGCATGCTGTTGGGTAGTTGTTCATTTCTCATAATTTGCATACTAAAAGTGAGTATTTTTCTTATCTAAAAAAAAAGTGAGTATTTTGAGTAGCAAGATCTGGAAGCATACAGCTGAGGCTTAGTAATTTT
This sequence comes from Momordica charantia, assembly GCF_001995035.1. The sequence continues at coordinate 1,657,410 of NW_019104499.1, read as the reverse complement.
GGTGCTTCTACATCACCATAGGATGTAATGTTTGAGCCCAATGGTTAGATTAGCTGGTTCAGATGGTAAAAGTTTTTTTGGTAGAACTATTAGGTAGCAGGTAAGGATTAGCAGCTAGGTCTAAAGGGAAGTTACGAGCGCACCCTACCCAACTTTCAGGCATTAAGATTACATTTTATATGTGGATGATTATCATAAGTGACTTCTTCCAAACATGCCACCTTCCACATATTCTTGTACAGTCAAAAGGGTATTGGTTCCGTAAAAGACGAGATCAGTTTGGTACTTATCGGGAATGGCTTTTTGAGGATGGTAGGTTGAGATGGTAGGATCCAATATAAAAATAGGAAATATGCTAGACTTGTGCATGTACAAAGTCCAAGTCTTATGTATTGCATATATGATGATATCTTTAAATTTAAAAATCTAATCTAATTATCTAAAGCCCATCAACTTTTGAAACACATCCCTTTATGTTCTTTGAGAAATGTTCATAATGAAGCTGCTTTTATAAAGTTTCTGCTGATTGCGTGCATAGTTATACGAACATCCTGACCGGGGCTGAATCCTGCATATCCATCTTTTATTTATTTACTTTGTTGGTCAACTTATGATGTCTTCTTCTCAAGTAAGAAGCATCTCACCCTGCCAAGTTCTGAATGTTCATGTTTAGACATGGTGTCACCATAACTTCTCTGATGCCATCTCCTTTTCCCGTATTTGAATATCTAGAGAATTCTCTTCCCCATGTATTAAACTATCTATCAAGTGTCATAGAATAACTTCTGAAGCTATTAAAATGTTTCATAACTGCAACGTTTTGTTTTCAGAATCCATACTCTGTAAATATCCTCCTGGCTGGGTATGACAAGGAGACCGGCCCGTCGCTTTACTACATCGATTACATTGCCACGCTTCACAAGGTTGAGAAGGGTGCTTTTGGTTATGGATCCTACTTTTCACTCTCTATGATGGATAGGCACTACCACAGCGGCATGTCAGTCGAGGAAGCGATCGAGTTGGTTGATAAGTGCATCGTGGAGATCCGTTCGAGGCTGGTCGTGGCTCCACCAAACTTTGTGATCAAGATTGTAGACAAGGATGGGGCAAGAGAGGTTGCATGGCGTCAATCCATTAAAGATACTGGAGCTCTTCCAGTCTGAGAATTTGACATTGTATTGTTCCAGAACATTACCCTTTTAATGTCATTCATCAGTCTTGATTGGGAGTGCTTGGGCTTCCACTTGAGCTGTGTCTCTGTTTCTTGAACAGCTTTGATTTAGGATAATGGATTATAAATCTTGAAGTCAGGACGCATCTTCTACTTTCCTATTGACATCTGATGGTTTGAAAAAAATGTAAAACTGATATCTTTCAAAAGAAGAGAGAAAAAAAAAACACACTGTAGGTGTCAATTTGATCACTATAAGTTTTAAAATTAATATTTTTAGTTTTTGAGATTTGGAGTAGGTGTTTATTTGATCCCTAAAATTTTTAAATAATCATTTTTATGCTTACTTCTTTTTTGTTATAATAAATGTATAGATTATTTTTATTCAGATTTGAAATAATTTGTTTTTAAGATTTTTCTAAAGTTTTTTTTTTTAATTTTATTTGCAAGTTTTTATTTAGGTTGGTTTAATTAAATGATTTCCTTATATACAGTTGACATTATTTTTTACTGTTATTTGACATTATTATTTCATTGCATATTAAAATATTATATTATAATTAATATAATATTTTTAAAAATAATAAGGGCATAACAGTAAATGTAATACATTCTTTTTGTTTTTATTAATTGTGAACATCCAATCAAAATTATTTAAAGTTTATTCGGTTCTTTAACACACTTAAAATTTGAAATAAATGATAAAAAATGTGAACCTTGAGAGTGGATTTCACTTATTTATTTATTATTTGTTCACAAATATTTTGTCTATATCCGAACTTGATGCGTGAAGAGAGCCATTGTGACGAGGCCCACACATTAAGATTCTTGGTAGGCACTAGTGCGTGTTGTAATAACAGTAAATGACATCTACTTTTTTATTAAAAGACGGAGTATTATACCTTTCTTATACTAAGAAGAATAAATAAAGAGTTAGGTGGGGTCATTTAAGAGGACTCTCACATTGACTTCTAAAGTGTACCAGGAAACAAAAGTTGTTTTATAATGCCTCTCTTTTTTGGTAATCTCAATTACCCACAAAACCTAACCATATTATTGGCGATCAAACAAACACTCTATTTCCTGATATAATTTCAGGGTTTAGTTAGTAAAATTGCATCCAATTTCCAAAATTTATTATTTTGATATTTCGGCAGATTTGTCATTCCAAAGGCAGGGCAATAAATATTTATACATCGCCAAGGTGAATCTGAGCCCTTGTTCTTAAATTATTGTTACGAGAGATGATGAGTTCTTAGTGAAGGCGACGAGTTTTCTACTGCAAAGTGGACCGAACTCTTTGATCAACGCAACAGTGAGTCTTATTCGTCTCTCTCTTTGTTCTAATTTTGCTGTTGACCGAATTCTGGGTTTTGTTTTGTTTCTTATGATTTCCATTTTCTCCTCTCAGTTTCCTGTTCATAATGGGAACGCTTGGTGATAAATGGGGCGAAGAGTTCTCCGTCATTAAAGAGAAAGGAGAGATTTCCTACATCGACTATGAAGATGATAAATCTGTTTGCAGTTATAATCCTCTCGAGGAAGGTCCAGTTATTATTTCAGTCCCATTCCCTTTTGTCAATGGCAAACCCCAATCAGTTTTCGTCGGAGAAACTGTGGCCGATGCAATCACTCTCAGGAACACCACCGACGAATCCATCGACCTATGGGCTGTTAATATTTATGCATCTAATCCCGAAAACTCGTTTACGCTCTCTCTAATGGAGCCCCCTTCGGCCAATGCTGACATACAAGCTTTACAAGAGTTCTTGGAGGCTTTCACGTTGGATGATAGAATGCTCCATCCGGATGATACTCTTACTGTGTGGTTGTCTTGCAAGCCCAAGGAAATTGGATTGCACACCACTGTTGTGCATTTTGACGTTGGGAATGAGAGAATAGAGCGAGTTTCTTTCCTGTTGGCCGATGATAAGATTTCGCAGTCGTTGGTTTCGAGGAAGCCGTATTCGAGAGATAGGAAGAAGAGGCACGAGGTAGTTGACTCCTATGTACCCGGCTCGCGTCCCTCTCGAACGCAAGGTCCGGGATTCAGGAATTGGATTCCTCGTTATGACGTCCCCAGTGAAGTTAGAGATGTAGTTGGTAGAAGAGAGATTCCTAGTGTTGTTCGGGAAGGACTTAAGAGAGATACCTATGTTCACTATTTCATGACATTGTTGAACGTGGAAGAAATACAATTGGAGGTAAGAAAAACTTTGTTTGTGAATAAGAGGATGTCAATGTATTTACGCATTTCTTTTTGAGATTGTTTGAAACTTGGTTAATTATTGCCTACAGGAGGACATGAGAGCCTATGATATGGAGCGTGTGGCTATGAAAAGAAAGGGAAATCAATTTTTGTCCCTCGAGGTTCCAGGGCTCGCGGAGCGAAGGCCTTCGCTAGTTCATGGAGACTATATTCTTGCCAAGATGCCTTACGAACCTGACTCAGTTTCTACTTATCAGGTCTAGGTCTGCATAAATATTGAGTCTTCTTCTTCTCTCATGCATAGGCAATCAATCATGTTTAGAAACTATTCCTACTCTTGAGAAACTGTTTTTTATACGAACATTCACATCATCAGGTTGCTAGGGTTCTTAGGAAATGTGGCTGGATTCTGGTAGAATTGAATGGGTTTTGACAATGTCTTACTTGCTCTCTTGTCAAATCATGAATAACTATATACTCTTTTATCGAACGAAAAAGTTATGTGCATAATTTTCTTTGGTTTAATATTCAGAATGTTCTTGTTCACATTCCATAATCAGTTCCAGTTTTGTGCAGGGCTACATTCATCATGTTGAGGCTGATGAAGTGTACCTAAAGTTTGCCCCCGAATTTCACCTCAACCACAGAGATAACAACATGTATAATGTTCAGTTCACTTATAACAGAATCAACATGAGAAGGTTATATCAGGCTATTGATGCTGCAGAAAATTTGGCAAAGGAGTTTCTGTTCCCATATGAGTTTTCAGAGAAAAGACATATCAAGACTACTCCACTGGTGCCTATAACTCAAAATATGAACGAGGAACAGATGCGTTCCGTTCAGATGATCCTCGGTTGCAGAGGAGCGCCACCTTATTTAGTTCATGGACCTCCAGGTACAGGTAAGACTCAAACCTTAGTGGAAGCTATCCTCCAGCTTTACACAACAGGAAAGAACACTCGGATTCTTGTTTGTGCTCCTTCAAATAGTGCTGCAGACCACATACTGGATAAACTCCTCAGTGAGGAGGGCGTTGAAGTTCGAGATAATGACGTTTTCAGGCTAAATGCAAGCACACGTCAATACGAGGACATTAAGCCCGATCACCTTCAGTACTGCTTCTTTGATGAACAAATCTTCAAGTGTCCTCCACGTAGTGCACTAGTGCGCTATCGGATTGTTGTATCGACGTATACGAGTACTTCCCTTCTTTATGCTGAAGATATCAAGCGTGGTCACTTCTCTCACATTTTCTTGGATGAGGCTGGGCAGGCTTCAGAACCAGAAACCTTAATTCCTGTATCCAACCTCTGTCTAAGGAAAACAGTTGTTGTACTTGCTGGTGACCCCATGCAATTAGGTCCAGTAATTTACTCTAAAGAAGCAGACATTTATGGATTGGGTAAGTCATATTTGGAAAGGCTTTTTGAATGTAAATATTACAGCACTGGGGATGAAAACTATGTAACAAAGTTGTTAAGAAACTATAGATGTCATCCGGATATCTTGCATCTTCCTTCCACATTGTTCTATGGTGGTGAACTAATTGCTTGTAAAGATGAGAAAAGTTTCCTCACGGATACAGAAGATATTCTTAAAGTACTTCCCAATAGGGAGTATCCTGTTCTTTTCTTCGGTATCCAAGGCTGCGACGAGAGGGAGGGAAACAATCCATCGTGGTTTAACCGAATCGAGGTAAGCAAGGTCGTAGAGATTATAAAGAAATTGACAGCCGGTGGAAGTCTGAGCGAGGAAAATATTGGGGTGATAACACCCTATCGACAACAAGTGACCAAAATAAGGAGAGCCCTTGAAAGCCTGAATATGCTTGATATAAAGGTTGGTAGTGTAGAACAATTTCAAGGACAAGAGAAGCAAGTGATTATTGTTTCTACTGTTCGATCAACAATCAAACACAATGAGTTTGACAGAACCTACTGTTTGGGGTTCTTAAGTAATCCAAGAAGGTTTAATGTGGCTGTTACCCGGGCTATATCTCTTCTGGTTATTATTGGCAATCCCCATATAATCAATCAGGTGATTTTTACTACTTTACTAAATGTTGTTCAGATTCAACTTGTGTTCATCTAAAATACTATTGATAAAATTTGTTTTTACGTTATTGAAATATTATTTTCCTGGATCTAAGGGATGGTGTACTCTTAAGTTTATTCATGATAGGCATATTACCATCAAGTTTAATGTTATTGTCTCGTCTCCTTGTTGGACCTTTTACTTTGCTCTCCACTTGGTTCTTACATGATTGATTATCTACCCAAGAAGATAGAGTCCCACGTACGAGAAAAAGGTTCAAAAATAGAGTTAAACCAAATAACATTGCTCTTCATTGACTTGTTGTGCATCGAGTTACTTGTGAATTTCATTCAAATAAAGAATTTGAATCTTGCCTGACATCCACATTACTCTCTCTTATAAATACACTGCACCCGTAGTGTTGTGAAGTGTGGTGTTGTGAAGTGTCTTGGGCATTGGGGGCTCTCTAATAACTAAGAAGATGCTTGAAAAGAATGGCTGCCAGATTTGGAAACATGTGAAAAGCATTATGGCATAACTTCTCGTTTTGGCAGGATGTCTACTGGAGCAAGCTGTTATGGCAGTGTGTTGACAAAGATTCCTATCAAGGTTGTCCCCTTCCCGAAAGACAGGATCCCACAGATGAGGATAATCTATGCAATAACGAAGAGGAACAGAATTATGGGTTTGAAGGAGCAGCAGCAGGGCAGAATCAAGAGCAGCCGGAGGTGGAATTTCTTACTCCGGTTGTTGATGAAGCTGAATGGTCTGATGGTTGGAAGTAACTTTTGCTACAGATCCAGAAATGAAGTGGAGAAAGAAAATTTTTGCTTACTTTTTCTCTACTTAGATCTTTGTAGATGCCTAGGAAACTATGGTTATGTCCAAGATCACTTTTGTTTTGTCTAATCGTGCTAAAGTCAGAATAATATTACTCCTATAATATGAAAATCTTGATCAAGTCAAAGGCTTTGGAAGTCATATGCTTTTGTAGTCTGATTATTATTTTCAAATGTCAGCAGAATGCCATATGTCATCAAATATTTACAGGGAATGTATATAACTAGGACAAATCCAACTGGAGAGAGCTTTGAAAGAGAAAAACAAGTGATTGTTTCTCACATTTCCCTTTGTTTATTTGAAAAAAAAAAAAAAACTCCCGACTGGAGATCGATAAGTTGCTCTTTATTAGTCACGCCATCATGTAGTCGCAAGTAGAAGATTCATAAATTTGTTTTATTGTCGTATGTTTATTGATTCTATGAACATGGAATCCTGTTGATCAAGTGGAAAAAAATACAATTATAAGAACTTTGACACTTTCCCATTACAATGCAACACAGCATGATGACACGGGCTTCTTCACCACGGTTATACTACGATTCGAAGTGTTAAAAAACTGATCTAAAAGTGAAACAGAATGTGGATGAGGAAGAGGAGGGAACCTGGTAAGAACAAACCAATACAATCTTTTATTGCTGGCAAACACTTAGCTGTTGCAGAAGACGGGGACGGTGGCGGTTCATCTGCAGGTGCTGATGGTGATACAATTGCAGATGGTGGTGGTGATAAGCCCGTCCCAGGAGCTGGTGTATCATCGTCATCTGAACACAGTCGTAAGCAAGCAATTTAGGGTCATAATAGTTAATAGTGTTATTAATTGATCTCAAATAGCTATTAAATATTAGAGTCATGAGGAAGATGAGATTTAATTCAATCTTAATTGCTGATTAAAAGGTGAAATTATGATTTGATTTGACTTCATCCTGAGTTGTGTTATCATTCGATTAGCACGGGTAATCCAGATTGATGAAATAAATTATACATATAAGAAGAAATCAGAAGAATTACCAGGACTATCAGGCTCTTCGATTCCTGGAATCTTCGCGCTTTGAAGGGGAGGCAGAGTCTGTGAAGCTGATAGCGTAAGCAACACATTAATAAAATATTGCTTCGATAAAACCAGCGGAAAACAAGAATCTCGAGTCTGAGTTGTAACTTGTAAGGGGAAAAAGAATCAAGGAAATCAAGAATCAAGAAATTCCAGTCATATATAGAGAACGAGATGGAGAATAATAATTCCGAATTCATACCAGCGCAGATCGAGTTCAGAGAACTATGATTCTCGGAAAGCACTCCACTGAGAGGACAAAGCGAAGACAGAGCGATGAGCTTCGAACTATTCAGCGGGAAACCTAAAATCTGAGGTTCACGAAGAAAGTAACAGAGGCAAATGCCGCCGGCAGAGTCGTAAGCGGAGGAGAATGCGTCGCAGCAGGCGGAGGGAACCGTATCGGAAAGATTGTTTGGCGGAGCAGAGATGAACGGCAAGCATGGTGAGAGCAAGAGCAGCTCTCTGGTGGTGCATCCCGTCACCGGAGACCGTGCCGACATCGCAACCACCGACATCGACACCGTGAGAAACGCGATCAACGAAAGAAAGAGCGGCATAGCCGCGTTCACGACGCCAATTATCGCCGCCATGGCTGAATTTCGTAAGGAAATTGCAGAGATCGAACAATTGAAGCAACTCGAAGCGAACAATTGAAGCAACTCGAAGACTTCTTTTCTTCAGGGTTTTAGTTCGTTAGCGAAGCGTTAGAATTAAATTACAAGTCCCCTTTTTAACGATTATAAATGGCGGGAAGACGAAGAGCTACGTATTCCCCAAAATACCCTTGTTAACCGTTTAGTAAAAATTTGCATCCTCACGAACAGAGAACAGAATCATAAAACTCCAATCACTCCGACAAATAATTATCATACAAGAGAAAAATAATGAAAATTACACATCGAAATCCTGAGGAAATAATGTCTTCCTCTTCTCTTCTATACATTCAGTTGAATTTAAAAATTAAAACCGCGAATCCCAGCAGCAGAACAGAAGGTGAGAAACTGTTTGAAGCCACGGCGGCGGACGGGGTCAGAACCGGGCGGCTTCCGGCGGTCCCAGTGGGAGCTTCGGGGCCAACCGGGAAAGATGGATTTTCAGCCGCCGGAGAAAGATCCGGAGTGGTGGGTTCCGGCGCTGCAAAAAAAGGCAAGTTTTTTCAGACGATTGGGAGAAGTTTGGTTAAGAGATTAGAGAGATTACCTTGAGGAGTAACCGACGGCGACGGCGAAGATTCAGGGGAGAGAGCTGGTCCAAGAGGGATCGGACCTGTAAATTTCAATGCTGAGTTAAGGAAAGAAAGAAAAAGATGAAGTTTATTCAGAAATGGCACTGACCTGGAGCAGGAACAGGGGCAGCAGCGGCTGAAACATAGGTGCCCAGATCAGTTAAGTTTTGTGACAAAAGAAGAAAGAAAAAGAAAACTTCCCTTTAAAGATACATCACATACCATTGCATTGGAGGGGGACGCCGGGCAAGTTACAGGCGCGAGGAAGAGAGACGGCTAGAGTCCGGTTGATGGGAATTTGGAAGGGGACACGCCCGGTGACAATGAGGCAGAGGCAGTCCCGGCCGCCGCTTGCGAGAGATCGGAGTGCATTGCAGCAGTCGGCGGTCGGGGAAGTGCCATTGCCGGTGCTGTTGGTGACAAAGTTCAAGCAAGGGGTGAAGCTCGAGAGCATCGAGGCGCTGCACGGCATATTGATTTGTCCATTCACCGGAAGAAGAAGAAGAAGAAATGCCATTAAAGCCATAGGCAGCAGCACCAAGGCAAGGCGTGAGAAGGGGTTCACAAGTTGCATTTTGGCTTTGTGAGATGTGTTTTTAGAGTTGGAGTTTGGGAATTTGGTGTGCTCTGTTTCAGAACAGAGGAATATGTGAGGGATTTATAGGGAGAGGGGAAAATTGGACAGAGTTGATGGAGAGTTGGTTTTGGAGCTCAACTACTTTAACAAACATGTGAAAATTTTGAAGGTTTGAAAGTGGAAGCAGGTGGGAATTGGCATGAGGTGGCACATTTTGAGCCCTTTCTCAGAAGAATTTGGATTTGTTGACCAAGGAAGGAGATTTGTAACTTGATGATTGGCCAAGGTCTCAACTTCTTCCAAATCCATACTAAATAATTTAAGATAAATAGCACACAAAACTCCGACGATGTTCAAGTAGACAATATTATAATATTGTAGAGACGTGAAAAGGTTCGTTATCTCTAATTCAAAGAAAGCTTACTTGTTAAAAAGGAATATTTCTTACAAACTAAGCGTTTCCAATTGGGTCATGTAGAATTGAACCACTTGTTTTAACTTAAAAATCGATAAAAACTTTAAAATTTCCAAGAACACTTGAACACGATGGATGATAATAAAAAACAAAAAATTAACACTCAAAAGCTCTCGTCAATGAGATTCTAGAGAGAAATCTCAATTTGAAAAGATTGTGTACCTTTCTTAGGTCGTTTATGGATATATTTAGGAGAGATAATTGTTGGAGTCTTGTGTGCAACACAGCAGTTATCTTCGAGATTCTAGACGTGAGATACGCTGCAAGACAAGCGATTACCATTCAAACTTTAGCTATTAGTTCGATAACCTTGTTATAGAGTTGTTCAAGTTCGATAATTCGATGCTCATCGTTTCCAAATTTTTTTTGTGGAATTCACTTACAGAATTAAATCGTTAACTTAACGATGACGCGTTCTTTGTCAAATTTGGCCTTCATCACCAACCTTCCAAATTCTCACGAGAGATTCGTTAAACAAAGTAGGAAAATTAGTTCACCAACAAAACCCAACATTCATCTCTCCCTAAATTCCATATAAATCCACAATCCACAATCCACAATCCACTTCCCCCCAACTCAACAGATATCATCAGAAAAACCGACATCCCCAAAGCATCAACATTAATTTCTCCGAGCAAGCTTGGCAATGGAAGCCAGAAAAATGGGGGCGAGTGGTGTTGTTCTGGTAGTGGTGGCCATGACAGTGCTATGGGCGGGAGCGGGGGCTCAGTCGTCGGATTGCAGCAATGTACTGATCAGCCTGTCGCCGTGCCTCAACTACATCACCGGAAACTCGTCGACGCCGTCTTCAAGGTGCTGCTCGCAGCTGGGCAGCGTGGTCCGCTCGCAGCCGCAGTGCCTCTGCCAGGTCCTCAACGGCGGCGCCTCGGCGCTTGGGATCAACGTCAATCAAACTCTGGCGCTGGCACTACCTGGCGCTTGCCGTCTTCAAACTCCCCCCATCAGCCGTTGCAACGGTCAGATTTCTCTCCCCAAAAGTCTCAAATTACAAGTTTTTAAAAGTTTCAATTTCACCTTTCAAAATATTTAGCAGGATGTTATGAATTCGATTCCGTACTAGAAACATCGTTCATTTTTTCCTATTTTTTACTCGGTAAAATTAAAAGTGGTATATTTGAATTTTGCAAATTTTTATTATTAATTATTTTTCCTACTTTTACTGCTATTTTAAAATTATAAAGGCTAATGCTCTTTTACGATAATTTTAATGATTTGAAATCTTATTTTTATGTAAAAAATTTTCCAAATCAAAATGATGAGATATCATAGGATTTTAGAATTTCACAATAAATTACCATTATAATTTATACCTAATAAATTTAGATTAAAAGTCCCCCCTTTAATAAGTTTGTAAAAAGGCGGACTTTGGCTAATAAGTAAAAAGAATTTTTCTTTACATCCAAACAAACAAATTTAATTTAATTCATTAAAATCATTTATTAGATTTCGGATCATTCATTTCTTGAACTTTTTTAACCTTAGACAGAAAGCGAAATAAAATCCAAATTGAATTGAAACTATATGAATCTTATTTAAATTTCTAGATCTTCAGAGGTAAATTAGAGGGGGAAAAAAAAAACTACTACTAACCAATGGGTTGTTAATTCTGGCAGCCAATTCTCCGGCGGACAGTCCGGCGGAAACACCAGAATCTCCAAGCGAGGAGCCCGCCGGTAATGATAGGGACAAAACAGTCTGTTTCTAACAAAATTAATTCTCAAAGCTTCAATTTTGGTATTAAAATGACTACAATACTGAAAAATGGGGATGTGATTTTACAGGAGGAGGCTCAAAAACTGTGCCAACAACAGAAGATGGGACATCAAATGGAAGCTCAATCTTCTTCTCCAAATCTCTGCTCTTCATCGCTCTCCTTTTAGTTACAGCATCTATGAATTTATGATCAATTTTTTTTTCCTTCTTTTCAACCGTTAGTTCGTGTGAGTTTTCATGAGTAGATGGTTTTTGGTTTACTTTTTTGTTTGTAATATTTATTTGGATACATGTTTGTTGGTTTTGGATTGAGAGTGAATGAGCTGCTAGAGTTTTTGGTGCCATTGTTACCAATATTAATAGACTAAAAATAGAGGTCATTGTTTGAATTACCGAGCGTTCTTTAGCATTGTTCCTTAACTTAATTTTTTGGGTTTAATAATATATATACTTGACTTAATTCTCAAAATAAAGAACAAAAAACTGAATACGTAGCCAATTAATGATCTAGAGATAATACATGCTAATATGAGCATAACTTAACACTATCTTTTAATATTGTTCTCGAAAAAAAAGAAAAAAAAACAATATCATATAGTTTTTTGAACTAAGAAAGGGAATTTGACATGAATTGGGCCAGTAACCAACATTTCAGTTCGCCAAATAAGTCCATTTCCAGCTATTGGGCCTATATGTGAAGTATAGCTCCTCGAAAGAAGATAGATTTTTGGAAAATTAGGGTACATCCATATTAATCACAATTTTCAAAATCAATAAACTATATAAATTTGTTTTCGAGGACACTTCAGAGGTGGGTGTCCTCTTCTTTTGACCACTCGGTGACCAATTCGCTGTATTGCTCTCGTTCAACTGTTAAAGACAATGAGTATCCAATATTCCAACGTATCTCTACAATTGTATGATATTGTCTACTTTTGTCATAACCATCATGACTTTGCTTTTGGTTTCACCCAAAAGACCTCGTACCATGTTTGAGACGAAGAAGTTCTTCCAATAGTTTTTCGAATTACTCCTGTTTGGGAGTGAAAAATCCTATTGCCACGTGTAGGACGGGGATTTGCCACTAAAGAAAGATCCGACAGAACAAATTTACGGAGCTCCATCTCGGAAGGTTCCGAGATGGAAGACTCGCCATTTCCTATCGAGGAGCAACCAGTTGTTTTCGAGAAAGTATCCAAGCTCGATTTGCTGGAGCCCGACACGTCTGACCTCAAATCCGACCAAGGTAACCTCCTGTCGCAACCTCTATCGGAACCTAAACCTATAAATAGAGGGCTTCATTTCACCATCGGGTATCAAATTTCTCCTCGAACCTAATATTGAGTCTGAGCTGCTCACTGACTTGAGCGTCGGAGATTTTGCCCTCTTGTGCAGATCTTCCCTTTGAGTTTCAGATCGGAGCTGGGATCGGTTTCGAGTTAATTTGAGGTTGTACAATTTCTTGCATAAACAACTCCTATCGATAACTATTTTATTGTATGCATAAAAAAATAATTATATAAATTTGAACTAAAAAAATTATACAAATGAACGAGGACAGTATAAAGTCTACAAATTAATTGATTACCATTGCAAATGAATTAATTTATTACAAATACATATTTGAAAATATTTTGAAAAAGATAGGTAGCCGATAAAACATACTAAAATGAAAAAATAATTAATTGCATAATTTAACCTTTTCAAATTTAATGCAAAATTTTATGACAAAAGAAAAATAGAGGAAAAGAAAAAGTGGACAGAGAGGGACGTTACCTCATAGTTATAGTTAAAAGGGAAAAATGATGCTCCTTTGAAATAGAGCGTTCTCAATTCTTGTCTAATTTTCAAAATCATATCTTTATATATTAAAAATAGTTTCAAATCCTTTTATTGATTTATAAAACTAAAAAATTATACCACTATTTATAATAAAATAAGATTTGTTCAAGATTGACGAGTCCAAAAGAACCATAATCTGTTTGAAAAGAGAAAGAACGAGTTACTTCTTTTATTATCCAATTGATTTTGAGATACAACCTTATTGAATATTGATATAATATCAAAATATATTAACTGTAGTATTGAATCGTGAAAAGTTTTTCGATTACATAAGTCGAGAGATATATAAAGGAAGTTTGTCCATAGCCCAATCCACTTGTGTCTTGGCTTTAAGCATCATTGAAAGCTGTGCTACCTGCTGCTAATTTGATATTTTATATACTTTTGTGGATGGAAATGAAATTGTTATTTGACAAATTTGGGAAAAGACATTTAACTGAAGCAGAAGATTAAAAAGGAAAAGGGAAAAGAAAATCATGATAGAGAAAGAGAGAAAGAGAGAGCATTATTGAAGTTTTAGACAGAGATGTAGAGTAGGTCTTGCTATAAAATCATTCTAAAAATAATAATAAAGTCTTGGGCATATAGTTTCAATATTTGTAGGTCAAGTCTAAATCAACAATTTGCAATAAAGTACAATTTAATCTAGCTAATTGCAAAAATATACCATACATTGCATTATATTTATTTATTGGTCCTCTTGTAATTGTTGTTGGCTTAAATTGATCCAAGGGTATTTATCATGTTGATCAAATGGGTATGTGTTACAATCTCCTTAATTAGATTAGAAGTTTTTTTTTTTTTTTAATTTCCTCTATCTTTTTCAATATAATGATTATGACTAAGAAATGAAAAGAAAAGTTAGATAGTCTTTCCTATATTTTACTTATTATTTGATTTCAAGTAAACTCTTTAATTGTTAATTGAGGTTTTTTTTTTCATCTTTGAGGAGAAAAGTTTCTTTTACGTGTGATTTGTTAAAGTGATGCACAACTTTAAACCCTCCACAATATATACAATTTGGCTTATGCACCGTAAACAAGTTAATCATGAAGAATCATTAATAGAGGTAATGTTTAGGGGTCACAAGGCCGACCTCTTTCCCCAACTTTTGAATCTCTACTTTTCTGTTTCTCTTCTATCAATTAAATTCGTACAATTGATGAACCCGACCCCAATCTAACTGAATCAATCACTAATTTCTATATGTCTATGCACTTCTAATTCATCTACTCAAATGTCAAATCATCATATCAAATCCAAGCTTATCCTATGTTAACAAATTAGTCGTCATGCCTTGAATCCAATAACTGCATTTAACGACAACAATAAAGAACGAGATTGAAACTTTTAAAAGATGTATGAAATGGACGAAAATTACAAAATGAAGTATAATTATTATTGAGAAAGAAGTGAAAAATAAAATAAAAGAGAAAAGGGGGATGTCATGGGCCATGGGTTTGGGCCTTTATGAAGTCTGGGTAATGGAGACTTTTGCACTGATTTTTGTCTCAAAGGTGGTGCGGTCTCATCAAACCTTTATGTGGGCCCCTTCAATTTGTCAAACTCAAAGCCCATCATCATAAAAAAATAATTAATAATTACAACAGAAATAATAATCAAAGAATCTGACGTGGATGCAATCAAGTCCCGGGTGGTCAATGTGGGTCCCAGTTGTGGGGTCCACCGTTGTGAAATTATAGCTACGCAATTGGGTGCCCCCCACGAAAAGGACGTTGCCTGTGTGCCTTACGTGGAGGGTCCACCTCTTACTTATAGTTATGAAAATTTTATTTTATTTTATCTTTTAATTTTGAAAAGATTCTCTCTTTTCCGGACCCTCTCTCCTATTAATTTAAGAAATATATAGATTTTAAGTTTAATTACAAGTTTAGTCATCCAAATTTTAATAATTGTATTTGATGGATTCTTAATTTTTGGTTCATAAGATTTAGACTTTGTTTTTATTTGGTGTCTAAGTTTAAAAGGTTATTTGACACATAATTAAAAATTTAGAGATTAAGATTTTCAATTGCTGCGATGATGAAGTTTTGAGAATGAAAGATAATATCTCGCGATTAATTTGTAATTTGAACTATAGTTTAATTAACCTACCTTATAAATTTAATGTATTTATGGTTTGATATTTATTTAATTTAAATTAATTACCTTCCTTTTATTGTTAAAATCATTTAATGATTAACTAAAAATAAATATAGTTTCACATAAATTAAACCAAAATTTATAAACAAAACACTCTTTCATCATTTGAATAAGTTTAGTACTTGTGAATAACGACATGCTTTATCATTTTCATTTCAATCGTAAATCGTTGTATCGAGAAATAGATTGGTTTAGACGATATTGTAGTCCTGGAATAGAGGTTCGTCGACCTCATATTCCTCCGCATTAATGTAAACTCTTTTAAATTTTAATACTTTGGAAGAATATATATTCACTTTAGATATTGGTAAACCATGTCCTAAATGTAAATTTTAACCTATGAAGAAAGAAAATTGCGATAATGGAATGAATCAGTTATATAATTTATTCACACAAATTTCCACATTTTAATAATTCATATCGTCCTAAATATAACTTTTTATATTACAAAATTATCTTATTATTTAAAATTCAGTATCATTATAACAAGAAATCGTGTAAATGTACTAATGTGTATTTCTTATAAATTATTCTGGTTTCGTTATTTTTTATTTGCATTGTTAATTGGACTACTTTTTTTTAACCCTTATGAAACTATCCACAATGCAACAGATATTTTTCAATATTCCTTTTGTGTATCTAATATATTAAATTCTCGTTGATAGGTAGATATTTCAATCAACATTTTCATATATTTATGAATTCAACATCAACATGAGAGGTTAATTGACATTCAGTATTCTAAAAAAAATTGACAAAACACGAAAAATATCAACAAAATATGACTAATATAGACATAATATTAATTTTAATCATTTTGAACTTATTGAGAAATGGTGAAATACTTGTTTATTAATTTAAATATTATTTTTTATTTTTATAATCTTTTCAAACATATCAATCCACATCAACATTTTATCGATAATTTATATTGACATTTTCATGATATTGAGACGAGATCTAAAACTTGATTGTATCTCAAAATATTTTCAAACCAATCTGGTAATTCATTCCCTTTTTTTTTCTTTTTAAAATAAACTAATTCAATGGTTTACTCGAAATCAAGATTGAAGTTTCAACTTCAAAAAAGATAATACACATCTTTTTCTTTAGTAAAGATGGAAAGAATAAGAAGAGAAAAGAGGGAGAGTTATTATTATCTTTTTCTACAAACTTAATTTGCAAAAACAATGGTGACGATATCATTGAACAAATACAAAATTTAGAAAAAAAAAAAAATCCGAATAAGACAATATATACAATTTCTTTTTTAAGATATATGTAAAGTTTTGTTTTTATGCCATAAAAATACAAAACTATAATAGTGTTACATGTAACATTTTCCTCGAAAAATACCTTTCAACGTCATAAGCATAGAATAAAATGAAAAAGCCCTCAAAATTGCTTTTAACAAGAATCAAAATTTCAATCATTATTTATCTACCATATAACCCTTAGCTAGATTTACCTTTTTACTTTTTGAAAAATTCAATTACTTATTGGAATGGTTTTTTTTTCTTTTGAATTATTCGAATTTTGCTTACCTATATTTTCTTTTAGTACAAATTGCTTACGTGTATTTTAATCATGTCATTGGTAGACAAGATGAAGTGTTTGTGGTCTATATAAATTACGAGCCTCCAAAGACAGTGTTACATCACGGCCAAAGTTTTTCTTTTTTTCCTTAAAGATTAGGACTAAAGTTTAATATCTCATTAATTTTGCTTTTTCGTAGGTCACACCTCATAGATTAAAGTTTTTAATATGATTCCCACCTGCTTCCTAGACCTACTTGAGGTAATGGTGTTGACATTTTGCTCAATTATCCTTAATCTTTTTTTTTTTCCCTTGGGGATGTAAGATGAAATCTTTTTTTTTTTTTTCAATTATTCTATTCCTTAAATTTCAGCTCTATTTTATTTTAATCTATTAACTTCTTATGATTCAGTTTTTAGTTTTAAGGTTTTTACAAAAAGCAATTTGTCAATACAAAATTTATAAGTTTAGAAAATAAGTCGAATAAGTTAATAACCGGTTTTCCTTTCTTGTTTATGTATTCTCTTTATTAATAATAAAAATAAAACAAAATTGTGTGGCTCTCAATATCCATAGATTAAAAAATGATAAAAAAAATTCTTTATTTATGTAAAAAAAAAAAATTAGAAACAAGAAGACTGTTTCTAAAATTTCTATACAGTTTTAAGATTGTGGCTAAAAAATTAGAAGTAAGAAACCTAAGTACTTTTTCAAAAATTTAGATTTCTTAATAAAATTGGAAATGAGAAACAAAACACTGGAATGCTACTAAACGGATTTAAGAGACCAAAATTAATATTTATTTAAATGATTTTTAGATGATATCCCTTCATTAATTCAACACACTTGCATAGATTTATTATAGCGAATGATCAATCATAGGCGTAACTACAAACCTAGCATTGATTCAAACTTTAGAGTTTTGCTCATGTTTTTTTTTCGTTTTTTAAAGATAAAGAGTTTGATTAATTAGATTAATATGATCAAGGAAATTCGATAGATTAATGGTAACGATATAGAATTTGTTAGGTCTAAAACTTATATTTGTCTATTTTATTTTTCATTTTTCATTTTTTTTCCAAACAAGTCATCTAGCTTAAAACATTAATTTTGATAACTCATTTAATAAAAATTTAATATAACACGTGTCATTAATTTTTACTATATGATTATACGATAATAAGTGTTTAAAATCATGAGTTGTCAACAAAAACATAGCTCAACAGTTAATGCACATTTCTCTTCTGAGTCATATAGAAAATTTTATAACAAGATTTCTATTAAATTATTAGCAAAACTAAAATCGTTTTTATTAGAATATTTAAAAATTTAGGGACAATAACAAAATAGATATGATAGTTCTAACCTTTTTTTTTAATTATGATGGAGTGAGTTATTAGAACTGAAATAAAGATGTTTAATTATTATTTTGATAAAAGATGTTTAATTATTAATCAATTTGAAACCTGGTTTCTAATCATGTTTCTCCAATAAATCCAAGTAGTTATGAATAAATTGACTTCTATGTATTAATGTTGATTTTCTTATTGCTTGCTTGGTCATTTTGATTTTGCCTCATTTGATGATCATCAGTCATCATCTCAATGGTTGGATTAACTTAACCAAAATAATATTAAGTTTTTTTAATATTACATTAAAAATAATGGAGAGAAAAATCAAACCCACCATATAATAATTGACGATGAACTACACTCAATCATCTTATCAAAAGCATATAAGTCTCTCATTTCATCACATAAATTCGATCAGTGGATGAAAAAACGAATTGATAATCGATTAATCTAATTAATTGATTGAAAATCCAACAAGATTATAGTTCGATGGTAATTGACACCTATTCCTTCTCTTAAAATTGTTCAAACCCTTATACCATACCTCACTTTATTTGTATACTAAAAAAAAATATCATAAACTAAGGTTGAGTTTGATGTAATGTTTTAATTGAAGGAATTTTTTCACACTTTTTTTAGTGAGCAATCAATCTCTTAAACTATAAGAGTGTTAATCAATAATAAAATTAATTTTTGAATAATTATCTTCTAGATGTTTCTTCAGATATATGTTTTGAAGCAATCTAATATTTTAAAAAGGTTTATTTCTAAACATTGGAGATTTTTTAAAAAGCACTTTTAATTATCTAAAATAACATAAGAAACTATATGTGTATACTAAACTCACTCTAACTCAGTAATTTTTTTTCCCCGAACATACTATAAATCTTTGGACTAAAATTCATTTGAAAAGCTTTAGTTCTCAATGAATTTCAACCGATATTTCTTTTCATATTAGTAGCTCAACACGTTGTTGTAGAATCATCAGAAGAATTTTAGCGAGTTATAGAAATAGAATGGTTTTGGAAAGAATTTTTATCCAAATATTAATTGATAATTCCAATTTTCTAACTTTCATTCGTTTAATCTACTATGATTCGATACGAACTCCTAACTAATATGATTTTAATTGTTATTATTTTAAAACTTCTACGAGTCTAATAGATTGTCGGGTTCCCTCTAATAACTCATTTCATTTACAAAATTATAACCTTAAAAATTGAAGCTTTTAATAGGCAAACAATTCCATGTGTTTTATCATATCTAATTGAGTTGATATGAGAGCATCACTGGAACAAAAGAAGATTGATAAGACAAAATTAGAGCCATGATATTTCTTGTCCAAACAAGTAACACTCCACTATGAAATCTAATTGTATAATATTCCCAAAAACATATAAAGTAATAGCTAGAGAGAGATAGAAAGAAGCTTATTAATATTAACCAAGTAATTATTGAAAAATAATCAAGAAGAAATTGGGCCCACCAACTAAACCAATAATTAGCAAAGAGCAAATCAATTAGCTATTATTAGGGTTGGGTCACTTTAATATAATTTTTTTTTTTTTGAAAACCACTCAATTGGATTAACTCTTAAATTACAAAAATAAAAAAATAAAAAAAAGAGGGAATAGAGCTTAGGGTGTAACCTTCAATAATTAATTGTGGTTAATTATAACTATGCAGGCCATTAGCTATAACTATAAGGTTTTGAAGCTTTATCGGTGCCATGTCACCATCATCATAAATAGCATCTTTGAAGAGATAAGTACCAAAATAGATCAAAAGGATGAAAGGGAATAATAAGGGGAAGAAAAAAGGGAAATTCAATCAAATTTGTGTCAATTGAAGATAATGATTTTTTAGCCTATTATAGATTTTGATAGATATAAAAGAGAAACTTAACTAGTGGATGCCAAAAAGAAAAAAATAAAAAGCTTCGAAAAAATAAAGTATTTTAAGTATTTATTGATTAACATTCATTAAGAATTTTATTTTTTACAAGTAAGACATAGAAATTGAATATATATGTATATATATATATATAATTATAATTATTTTTCAAAAAGTGAGAAGATAGATCATAAATGTTGACGAGTCACCATCTAAATATTTTTCTTATAAAATTTAGACGCATAGGAACATGGTCAAGATAAAAGAAAGCAACACTAGGGATTAGTAAATTTTAAAACTTATTTGATCGTATTTTTTCTTATTAGCATTCGTTTAAGGGGTAGTTGAAAATATGACAAAAACATTTAGCAAAATTAACAAAATAACAACCACATTTAGTTTTAGTTTTATCAAATATAACACTTAAAAAAAATAGATGTCCAATTTTAAAATGACAACTTTACCTAAATGATATACATCTATAATATTTATGTAATATATTCATAATATATGTGTGTGAGATATACATCTGATATATTATTGATATGAGTGTCTGATATATTATTTTGATACGAGTGTTTAAAATACGAACAGAGGAGAAACAAATAAATTTTACCGGCGAGATATGGAAAAATAAAAAAGGTAAAAATTGGAACAATGAAACATTCCAAAATCATAATTCTAATTTTGTTGTATATTTGAAAATTTTAGAAAGCATGTGATGTATTTTAAAATATATAAAAAAATTTTGCTACGAGTATAATTTCCTTTCATTTAATAAGCATGTTATTTTAGTTTTCTATTATTAGATGTACAATTAGTTAACTTTTTTTTTTCCGAAAAAAATAGAAATAAATTTTACAATTAAAGAAAGTAATCCTCAGAGATTTGTTTTGCTTTTCCAACAAGTCCACCATTTATTATATTGTACAATTTCCTTAACTACACAAGAAAAAAAGCAGTTAATGGGTTCAAGGGAAGAAAATATTAATGTAGTTTCAATATAGTCAAAGTCAAGGCCAAGTCTTTAATGCGTGATCGATGAAATAAATGATAGATTAATGTGTATAACTATATAAAGCATCAATCACTTTCCAATTAAACATTGTATAATATAATGTTTGGTAAACATAGAGTTCTATTTTTTGATTTTTCTAGCGTATCATTGAAATTTATATTCTTTCATACATTTTATTATCATGGGTTTTCTTTTTTTTTTGGTCGATTGAACTTGTATTATTTCCACTTTCTTCAAAGATGATGTTTCTGTCTTCGGGATAAAAGTTAAAGAAAAAAAAACAATTCAAACCTATAATTTTTTTTCCTCAATAAAACAATATAAGACTCATGTAAATGTGAACTTATGATTTTCTCGTCGAAGATATATGTCTTGACTAGTTGAACTAAGTTCAAATTGATATGCCTTGACTAGTTGAACTAAGTTCAAATTGATAAATTCGTAATCTATTACAAAAGTTTAAGAACTTACTTACTTTTAATTTAGTTTAATTATTAATTTATAAAATTGAGATAATGGTAGAGATATAGATGAAAGTTATTGTCCTCGAAATTGAAGGGAAAAATATTCTCCATTCCCATTTCAGCCCTATGTGGGGGCGTTCCTTCCAAAAAAAAGTGACACCCCAACTTTTCCTTTTTCTTTTATTTTTTAAGTCTCTTTTTACCGACCTTTATTTATATTTTTTAATACAATGTGTGACATGAGAATTCAATTTATCGATATTTCAGTTGAAAATATATCTTAACAGTTGAACTATCTTCAAATGGATATTGTTCGTTTTTTCTTCGCATGGGTATATATATGAATCTTTTTTTTTATTAATCACTTATAAAATTATTGTCCCCTCCATTGCCTTTTATACATTCATTTATATTTGAATGGGTAATTCTTCACATTACATTCTAGGCGACCACGACTAAGTCGAAGTAGTTATATTCATAGCTCGTATCAGGGTGCAATGTCTAACTTCAACTTAAATTAGTATTTACATCAATGTGGTGTTGAGTTCAGTTAGAATTATTTCATGTAACTTCATCTTGGAATACAGCTATTTTACCATCAGTTGTTCCACGAGTGGGGTGGCACGTTGACCTCAGCCATCGACCGTATCGCATTAGTACTGTGCCTCTATTCGAATCGCCATCCATTTGTTAGAGTGCTTTGGAATGTTGTTCCACTCTCACGAAATGCAAATGTCTGAGAGTAGAGTATAAAAAGTGTTAATCTCTTACTCATGGATGTCGTAATTATGTTAATGCGAAACAACTTAGTTTAGTTCGACACTACCTCGATCTAAATACTAATAAAAGTATAGAAATTTGTTGGGTGTAGCACCCTACCATTACAAGTTTTCTATGCAGATTACCACCTCAATGGAAGTCATAGCACCTTCCTTTAATTTAGCAAGATTCATTTGTGCCAGACGTCGTGCATCAACAATTTGTTTTTCACTTTGCATACGCTTTTTCCATTTGTTTTGCACATATTTGTATCTTTGTTGATATATTAGTAGTATTATTATTCTTATAATGTAATCTTTGAAATAGTATCCTAGATAGACATGTTCCATGCTAGAATAAAGATTTGAGTATGAATGTAAAACTAACACCCTAGATTATTTGGTGAAAAATCACTTTCTTCCTCATAAATGCTTTGTCTGTGACTTTGCTTTTCTTTGTAACATGTCCAATTTAGAAATCACTATATTCCTATTTCTACTCTTTTAGTAAAAAATATTATTACTTTTGTGCATCCACCCTAAGATTTAAAAATTTTCAATTACCTACAAATTATATATATATATTCTACTACATTAAAATTGATGTTGCAGTTATATTAGAAAAGTTTTGTTGATTTAATAAGCAAATCACCCAAGTAGATAGTTAGCTAAACTAGCTAAAAGTAAATAGGTAAGTCAATAAGTGGCAGATAGTAATGTTGAAGTCTCAATTTTCATGTCAAACCGAACATAGCTCAAGTAGTTAAGGTACCTATCTCTGATCAAAAGGTTACGAGTTCAAACCCTCATCCTGACAATGTTGTACCGATTAGTTGAAGGTAGATTTCAGCATACACGTGGCAGACGATGAATGGATGCAAAATATGACAGTTAGATTTTACGGTAACCTTGGTAAAGTTGGTCAAATTCTTGATTCAACTAGTTAGATAAATAAAAAAATCGTAAAAAATATATAAATGAACAAATAAACAAAATGTTGACATATAATATGGCAATATACATATTATCTCAACATGTTGGTTAAAAAATGGAAAAATTTTTCAAGATTTAGGGACCTAATTAAATTTTGGTGTAATCTAGAGGCTGACCATCACTAAATAGATTTGGTGGTTAAACATTAAAGTTCATAAATTTAAACTTTTATCCTTTTTTATGTTTTCCTCGTTTTTTGGGAATTGGAAAATGCAAAATTAAAATATGATGAAAGCGTGGTGTGATTGGTTGGGTTAGTCACTGTGATCATGGGACATTATTGAGAGACTCAGGCTCATCTTTCCAACTGGGCCCCTCGATATTCTTCCGGCCCCCTAAAATTCCCATTGTGCCCCTGCGTTGACTCCCAGCTCTAGTACCCTCGCAGGGTAATACAGTCATTATGTGAGGTAGATAATGCCATAAAACTTCAGAAATAATAGTCAGAGAAATTAAATAACCGTGGGGGTGTGGAATAATGTGGGACCGGACCGGACCGGACCAAGAATCCGGCTCTTTAACTGGAGTTAAGTGGGGCCCGCTCTATTTTTTTTTAATTTTTTTTATTATTGTTATTTTTTTTAAGCAGCCGATGAGTCCGGGCTTGATGATGACGGGTCCCACGAGCCGGTCCGTGAACTTCCACCCGATTTTTAACTACGCCGCGGGTCCCACATCTCTCTTTCTCTTTACTTTAGCCGATTAGGCTCGCAGCTGAGCCGATAGAGCTAGGAGAGCCGACTAAGCCAAGCCGTTCTTTAAAAGAGTACCTTAAATAAATATTATACATTTTAAGCTAAATTACAAAAAATAATCCTTTGTTTCAAAAATATTTTTATCAAATTTTTTATATAAATTAAAAAAATCATTTTGGATAAACATCGGTTGGTATTATAAACAGGAAATTGACGGGGAAAATCTAGAATGACATGATAATGTAATTAATATTCCATTTCTAACGGAGAAATCTTCTTCCTTTATTATTAATTGAGCTTGTTTCTCCATTGTTTATTCAATTTTGTTCTAATCATTCTTTTAAAAAATTGATAGATTCTTCTATATTTTTTTGACTTAATCCACCTAAGCTTCTCTGTTAAAGGGTATTTTTAAAACGTTTATGAAATATTAAGAAAAGTATTGAAAGTTTTTAAAGGACGAGAGTATTTTTACTGGTATATTTTGCAATTTAGCCTATTTTAATATTTGTATCTTCAATTTGATGGAGTTAAAATCTTAAATTTCAAATTAACTTATTCAAATAAATACATTGGTAAAAAATTAGCTTTTTCAAGATAAATTTATTTTCATCAATAATATCTAAAAACTTACGAAACCAAAACATTTAAATTTATCAATGATATTGTTGTATCATTTAGAGAATTCAAAGTATTCATAAAAAGATATGTAATTTAAATTAAATGAGAGATTATTGGGTAGAAGTAGAATATATCTATCACTTTTAGATTTGTCAAATTTATAGTGAAATAAATATCTTTTTGCTTCTCCATCATATATATGTAGTAGCATAAAAGTCCTAGCAACACTAAATAATTTATCTATTTGAACCTAAAGAATACATGAAATAGCTACCACATAGATCTAATATCATGGAAATGGTAGCCACACTAAATTATTCATCTATTTAAACCAATAAATAGCTATCACATAGTAGCTAATTTTACGCATGCAATCAGAAACAAAAATATATAATTGATAAAAAAAAGATTAATAGCTATTTCAAATGGATTTTATGAGTTTCAATCAATTTTAATCTTCAAAAAATAAAATAAAAAATGCTATATATATTATAGTAATTTTTTTATTTCTCCGAATTTAGTATATATTATTATTTTAATACATTAATATGGGATGAGAGATTGAACCTAAAACCTTTATAGAATGAGTAAGATGTCTTGACTCGCAGTAAAAAGTTGCAATTTAATTCCTTACATTTTAACATTTTTTTTTTGTTGATCAAAGTTAAAATTAGGTAATGATAAGTTTACATAATATAATACTTAAGAGATGAATTAGGTCAGGTTAAAAACCAAAAGTATGGCTATTATTTTAGAAATTTAGAGGAGTTAGAAACTTATAAACATCATATCAAACATCGACCACCAAAGATGGTACAATTGAAAAATGTCAAAACACAATGAACTAATCTGAAACGTTTTAAACAACATATACTAAATTAAAGAAAACACTCAAACATTAGAGACTAAATCATAAGACTCGTACTAGAAACCAAACTCAAACTCCATACAACCAAAAGTATCATTTTTGAAACCGGATAATGTATAAACAATATCCAACCCTCTAGAATAAAGAGTATCACTTTTAACATCTCAACAACCAATTAAAAACTAAATATCGGTTTTGAAACTTTAGGATAAATCAATTCCAAACTCCCCAATCACTAAGTGTAACTTGAAAAAGAAACCATTGGATGCTATGGAAGCTAAAATGGTGAAGGCTAAGCCGAGGTGAGAGAATGGGTATTGTGAATTGTGTGAGGTAAGTGGGTGTATCCAGTTTATATATTCCCTCGCATCCTCCTCTTCCCCACATCACTTTCTCCATTTTCTCTCTGTTTCTTCTTCTTCTTCTTCTTCTTCTTCTTCTTCATCTTCAATTCCCACTGATTTCGACGCACACCCTCTTTCTGAACCAAAACAGAGGAGTTATTAATAAGTGCAAAGTGTAAAAAAAAATCCCACTATCTACCAAAAAGGGCCACCCAGAATGGAGAGAGTGAAAAACTGATCACTATTCGCCACCACTCTTTTTCTTTCTTCTTTTTCAATTTCACGGGAGCTTCAGCTTCTTCTGGTTTTTGTCGTTCTTCAATCTTTTTTTCGAGATGGCTACATTTTTCTGATTTTGGACATCTCAATTCTGTGCCACTGTTGCGGGAAAGACGGGGGATGGACGATCAAACTCCTCTCTCTCTTCATTTTCCTTTCTGTAGTTTCTAATTCCTTCTTCCCAAATGGAAGTCACCGAAGTTTTACCTAGAAATCGCATTCACTCCACCGGGGTTTCCGATCATCACCAGTTGTTGTTGTCTTCTCCGGTGAGTCCCTCAAGTTCGTTACACAATTTAATGGTGGAATTTCGTTTCTGATTTCTTCTTCGTGCTGTTGTTTCAGGCGGGTAGTGATTGATATTGAAGAATCAGATCTAGAAGTAGAGTTAGCAGGAGTGAAATTATGGCCGGTGGCGGTGGCGGTGGTGGTGGTGGTTTGATTTCTCCGACGAGCAATAATAGGAAATTGGGTTCGTCTTTCTTTGGTTCTCCCAGATTGTTTACGAGTTCTTCTTCAAAGGGGTTGTCGGAAACTGAGGCTGTGATGAGCCCGACTTCAATTCTCGAACCGTTTTTGGGTCTGAGAAATCCGTTGTGGGCGGAATCGAATTCGCCAAGAACACAAGTAACGGAGTCCAAACGGCCATGGGATTCGAAAGGGATTGGCCTCGGGATTGTAGATGCTCTTACGGAGGAGAAATCGGATCCAGCGCCCACAAAACCCGAGACCCGAATGGTTCTATTGGGATCTCAGTTGAAGATCCAAATCCCTCCTCTGCAACCGCCGTTCGTTTCTCCGGCCGACGAGTCCCCAAAATCCCCAGTGGAATTCGGGATCAAGACGAGGAATTCCCATCTGGGTTCCTTCTCCCCCGGCTCGTCTCTGTCGCCGGCGAAGAGATCAGCGTTTGGATCGTCCAGCTCCGGCCTCGAGACTCCGAATTCTCCTCGGGTTTTCGCCGGGTCTCTCTCCGCCGGCGAGATCGAGCTCTCCGAGGACTATACCTGCGTAATCGCCCACGGCCCGAATCCTCGCACCACTCACATATTCGGCGATTGCGTCATCGAGAGCGGCTGGTCCAGAAAAGAAAATGGGCTTTTCACAGATCGAACAAGTTTCTCCTCGGAAAATTTCCTCAGTTTCTGCTACCACTGCAAGAAGAATCTTGAACAGGGCAAAGATATTTACATGTACAGGTTCGAAACTCGAATTCTCCTGCATATTATAACTGTCAACCGTCATTAAATGACTTATAAATTCATCCGTTTAATCATTTTCAGAGGGGAAAAGGCATTTTGCAGCCATGAGTGCCGATACCAGGAGATGATGTTGGAGGAGGGAATTGACAATTGATAATTGATAAACTTGCCGATCAAAGCCATTTTTCCTGGGAAAAAAAAAGCAAGTTGTAAAATAACGGTGGGATTTTGATTCTTGGAAAATTTCCGGGGAAATTTTTCCATCTCTTCTTTGCTCTCTGTTTCCTCTCTTTTTGGCCTTTTTGTTAGAAGTACAGTGACAAGAAGGCTCTGATGAAGATGTAGAGTTGGAATTTTGTTGTAATGTTTAATTAGAGAATTGTATTTCCTTATACGTCCAGATTTTTTTTTTGCTTTTAATATTTCCAGTGGCGATGAAATGATGATGTGTATGGGTTTAATCTCCAATTTTTAATCAACTCCTAATTATGCAACTACCACTAATTACCTCATTAAAGTTGGATTATTTCTTTGCCTTCCACCATCTTTGACATATTCTCTAAATATAATTACACTAACTTTTCTCAAAACCATATTACTTTTTTCGTTGTCACTTTTAATAGTTATTTAAAATTCCTTTTATAATCACTCTCCTCTACTAAAAAGCTTATTGAGTGATTTTTCATAACAACGTTCTCGAATCTAAACTAGTTATGACATATATCTTGACTAAAAAGTTGTGGAAATTAGTTTTCACCTCACGTATTGGTATACTAAAAAAAATACCTTAACTATGTTTTAATTGAAAATTTATAAAATAATCTATTAATCACTTAATATACATTATTTTCAACTATTTATATGTGCATTTTCGAACTGTACTATTATGACATATAACTACTAGTCTACTTCCGTAATTTCAAATCTCTTTTACTAATGCAAAGTCGAGGGAAAAAACGGGTATAGATAAATATCTAATGCGCTCCTGTCGTGTTCATTATCGCTGCGATGGATGCCACAACTTTATATCTTGTGTTTTAAATTGAAATTCTCACCCTATCCATTGTAACTTTGTATAAATAAAGAAAAAAGAAAAAGGAAAAATTGATGAACTCCTAAAATTGAGGGGAAAAGAAAAACCACATTTTAAGAGCCCTAAAGGTATTCACTCATGGGCCCAAGAGTTTTAGCTAAAACGGGCCGAGGTCCAAGATCCAAAAAGCATTCCCAGCCCAAATCCACGGGGCAATATCGTCATTTGACTAAAAAGAAGAAAAAAAAATACTGGAGCACTTTGACCTTGAATGGATAATGTGATTAAGAAATGAAGTTGCAGAAATGGAAACTGGAAAGGGACAAGAACTTCAGATAAACAAGGGATAGTGATTGAGTTATTTTAATCGTACGGTTTCGTCCTCTTTCCCGATCCCTGCTCCACTAGATCTGCCGGCGGCACCGGCAGTGGCCCCATCTTCTGATGCGACGGGACCTACGTTAAAGCTTCATGTTGCTACCTGTTCCAACTACCCGATCCGATATGGAGGACGACGACACCGTCCCGATTTCCAACAATGGTAAGATCATCAATCACTCAACTCATTTCCGAGCATTATTCTGTTTATACCTGATTTCAATTCTTGCCGCCGAGGAATACGCATGCAACGTTTATTCATCTTATTTTGCTGAAAGAGAGCGAGTAATTGAGTCTGAATTTGATGCCATTGCTATGGTTGGATGAATCTTGAATATTCTTCGCGCTCAGCACTGGTTCTGTGGTTTATGTTTTGGTCCAGGTGTAGAAGAAGGGGAGCCGTTAATCTCTAGCGTGGATGGAGTGACGTCCTCTGGCAGTATTATTGCTTCTGTTCCGAGGACATTCGGATTCGGATACAGTTTGAGTGGCGTCAAATGCTTTGGTGTAGATTTAACTCCTGATAATGTTGCTGTGGCCATGGTGTATTTTGTTCAAGGAGTTTTAGGGCTTGCGAAGCTTGCTGTTAGTTTCTATTTAAAAGATGATTTGCATTTAGATCCTGCTGAGGTATGTAGTTTTTACATTCGTGTCTCTTTTCTGTTGAATTTAGAACTGGTAATGAACATTATCTTTGAATTTGTTGTTTCAATTTGATTGAAATTCATGTAAGCTGTTCTTCACATGGCTTAACTTCATCGTTTATGTTTTGCAGATGTTTTAAGAGCCTTAACTTAATTCTAACAAATTATGTATCTGACTAGACAGCTGTAATTTCTGGGTTCGCTGCATTACCATGGCTAATCAAACCTCTATACGGGTTTGTTAGGTATTAGTTCATCTCTCTCTCTCTCTCGCTCCATCCATTCCCCCGTTTGTTTTGGGAATAACTGATTGGTTATTGCAGTGACTCTGTTCCACTTTGTGGTTACCGAAGAAGATCATACTTGATTTTATCAGGGCTTCTTGGTGCATTCTCATGGAGTTTTATGGCCACCCTTGTTAGTAGCAAGTATGATGCTGCTATGTGTATACTTCTCGGATCTCTTTCTGTGGCGTTTTCTGATGTTGTATGTCTTTACTAATATTCTTTTGCTATCTTTTCATGTAAACACTTTGTTTCTCAGAAAATTCTCTTATTAATAAATGTAACAAAATTTTGGTAATTTCCGTTACTACCTACATTATTTTTTAGGAGA
>NW_019104499.1:1535859-1618606 GCF_001995035.1 Momordica charantia | reverse complement strand
TCCCATTTTTAGCCACTGATATACAATGATCTCGTGGTAACGACAAAGCGACAAGTACTCTCAAAACAAAGATCATTACACAATTATTCGTCTTCTGTTTTGAGAGTGGGGGCCATTGTTATGGAGGACGAAAATGACCCGAAACGAGACAAGGAGTTGAAGTCTGATTGGGGAAGACCGGCCCGGGACATAACGGGCCGGCCAAAAGAGTGACCTAACTTCGGGGCAGAGAATGAGGAAAGCGACCAGATTGAAGCCCACTGAGCCACGAAGGGCTCGGCCCACGGCCCAGCCAGTGATCCCCCGTCTTCGATCGACGATGTCGCCCAGGCCCTGCAACGGTGAATTAGGGTTAGCTACAGAAGATCCTGGAACAACTTTACGCTATAAGTATTGATCCAGCCTTAGAGGTATAGGGGGAAGAGAGTTGACTACATTTACGTTATTCTCTTGCTAACTTAAGCATCGGAGCTCGTGTGACTAGAGTCACACCGGTTTAGCTCGATTTGATTTTGCAGGTACTAGTCCCGGATTAACAAGTTTGGTGGATGCGAGGTAGTGAACCGGGGGACCGAAATCCACGCATCAACATTATGAATACAGGAAAAACCACACGGTTTGATGATTAATAATGTCCTAGCTACTTAAAAAAACAACACCGATGTTTGATTACTAACCATGTCTTAATTATCTGCCAACTCGAATACAAAATATTATAATAATAATAATAATGTCGTCTTATCCATTGGAAGATGAAGGTGGTAAAATTCCTCGTTTCACTTATTTAGAACTCGATCTTTTTTTCTTAAATCAAATGTTATTTATTGACAACTGTTTTAGAGTTGTGTGACAAATTTAGTCTTTAATAATTATCATTTTTTTAATGTATAAATATTCTTCTCAACTTTTTCAATTCCCATAACTAAATTATGACATGATATATATCTATTGGAAAAATGTCAAGTGAATTAACCCAATATAGATAAATTGATAATAAAAGAAAGCAGATAACTTAAACACACCTTAAAAAAACGTCCCAAAAAAGGGAAGCATCAAATACGTTTTAATTGCTAAAATAAATACAGTTTAGGATAATTGACATATATCATCTACCGATAGGTTTTGAGTTCGACCCCACCCCACAGGTGGTATAAAAAAAATAAATTACATTTTAATTAATTAAATGTAAACATTAATTCTTTTAAATATTTGCAAATATGCTAAATGATAATTGATAGCATTATAATTTTATGCTTATGAGTTGGATTGGATATGAGTGTGAACAAAAAGAAACCCTTAGAGGAAGGGTATTTCGGCTTAATTAATGGGAGAATGGCATGTGGGGTGCCATGTGAAGAAATATTTTCATTAATTTCTTGAACAAACTTCACCTAACAAGGGAAAAAAAAAATTCTAGAACGTAAACATGTGATTAAAATGTCTATCTCTTCTCTATTCAGGTCGAGGTTCAATCGTTTTTCTTTTAATAAAACAAAACAAAACAAAATTTCAAAGTATTTATTTAATAATGATTTTGTCTCTAGGGTAGGCTTTGGCATGACTTGTAGAATAGAAAGAAATTTACTTAGTTAGTTCAAAGTACTTTTCAAATTTTGAAATGTGTCTTAGTTATACACTCAAAAAGTGGCTGTATAAAAGATATATTCACAAAATATTAGTATCAAAGGTTATATTTAAATTTAGTAGAGAACTCTATCCTTTACGGTTATTCTACTTTTTTGTTTTTACCAATCTAAACCAAATCAAATCATTTTGAGCGAGTAAATATTGATTCATGGTTCAGTTTCACGAACTATAAAATTAAAACTTAATTGGTTATTTCAATATTGTCAGTCACATGTTGGTTTCTCATTTTTCTTAACTTGATAGGTTAGTTTGATATTAGTTTTCGCTAAAACTTCAGTTGAATCCATGAACACGTACTCTCTTTTTTTTTTAAGTAAACAAAAAAGTCGAGAGATATGTTTAATTTATATTACATATGAATAATTAATTAGATGATGAGGTGTAAGACAAAGAAAAGCCAAACACTTTCTACCGCCACTTGGGTTGCCGGACATCCACCGGACAACCATTTAGTTGTCTGAAATGGATGACGTTTTTGACCCTATTGTTTACATTTTGTGCCAAACTAGGGCTTCTCACCAACCCCACATGCTTTTGCCTTCATTTCAAACTCCAAAAATTCAATTTTGGTGCCTTAACTTGTCCTACTATTAGTAATTTTCTTTAAAAGTCGTAGGTTCAAATTCATACTTTTATTTGAATGGTTGTTTAAGATGTTTTCTCTCTCGACTACAAAGATATGAGGATGAGAATTTGAACATCCTACTGGTACTTTGACTAGTTGAATTATGCCACATGTTATCGGTTGCCTAAAATATCTATTTTTGAGTAAAGAAAATTGTGATGCCCCAGTAGAAATGAGGAATGCATAGATGAACCGGTATCACATCTGAATAAGATGAATCTTGAGATGATCATGGAAGCATGACTAGGAAGGCGTAAAAGAATCGATAATTACTATCTATACTAAAAAGGTGCACCTTTCTTTTCAAGTAAAGACGCAGGAGAATATGGAGCAATTAGGTGTCGAATATGGATTTCGAATCTTGGACCTGAAGCATTGCAAAAACGTATATATAACTGTTTTCCTCCTTACCTCATATTTTGACTAGAAGGTTTTTGATACTTTGGTCAGATACAATTTTTCTCTCTTAACTGATGTGACATGATTTTGGAGAAAGGGTGTGAATTTGGACACAATTGTGATAACATTTCTAATTTCTTGAAAAACTTTTTATTTATATAAAATTTTAAATTTTATTTTCAAGCATTGGCATGATCATGAGATCAGGCCTAAAACCCTAGGTAATTAAGCCATAAACATGCATGTGCAATGAACCAAATATTCTTTGGAAATTAAAATTCCTATAGTTAGGGCTAATCTTGAATAATGCACAAAGCAAATAATATTTAATGCAAAAGGTAAAGTGGCTAAGCAGAAGATTATGGTGGGGAACCACCTTTTGTATGGCTTAATTACTAATTTATAGAAAAAAGTACACTTTTTAATTCCAATAATGTCAACTCAAGGGAACATTTATTGCTAAAATGTAACCACTCCCATTTATTATTTTTGGGTTCTTTTCAACTTTATTTTTTCTTTTTGCCCTTTTGTGATAGTATTTTATGTTATATATAAGAATTAAACAGTAATTTTAGTTTATGTTTTCAAATGATATGATATTTAAAAAAAAATTCAATTTATTGTGCATATCTAACATAGTTTAATTGGTTAAGACATGTATTTTCGATCGGTTCGAATTTCCATCTTCACATATTGTTTAATTTAGGGGAAAAAAAAAGAAAAAAATAGAGTTAATTTTTTTAGATAAAACCAAAAGTATAAAGACTCACATGAAAAAATTTACCAATTATATATATCCAAAAGATAATTTAATATCTGAAATTTATTTGTAGATGAATTGAAAAATTTTCACTCTACAATTTTGCGAGGGCACAAATATTACTCTACATGTGAAAGTATGCTATAAAATTATTCCTACCTTTCCTTTCAAATTATAAATTCTTCCAAAAAAAATTCTGTTAACTTAATAAAAAAAACTTATTTTTTATCCAAACAAGGTTAGAATTTTTCTTTCAGTATAAAAATTACAAAACTAAGATACAAAATCTTAAAATATTACATAATACATCTATATTTTCAGTTGGAGTATAATTCAACTGATTAAAATACGGTCTATATCCGATCAAGAAATCACGTTTATTAAAAAAAATGTATGCTGCATACATTATATATCTATAATTCATATTTGACAGTGAAAGGGGAAAATTAATTTATCATGGAAAGAGAGAGAAACTCAATATATTAATTAATTGGGAATAATCCACACATTAATTCAACTTGTATATTGCTTAAAATTCAGAAACATATTGATGAAGATCAAATTAATTGTGGGGATTTGATATGATATCTTTTTATGTGCTTACAGAAAAATTCCAGTTGGGGTAATAATTAAAAATGCCATTTAATTTTGCATTAAAGAACACAGCAGCGGCCGGAGTGGGTGTACTTTTGCTCCTCCTACCAACGCCGCCACCACCTCAACCACCACCAGAATCCATTAAACCCACCAGATTTCAGAATATAATAATAATGTTACATTTAATTTAATTTTATCATTTCATTTGTCTACGAGATGGAGACATGTATTGGGGTCGAAAGGTATGCAAACAGAGTCTTACATTGATTAGGGAATGACGTGATGCATGGTATATAAGAGAAGACAATGATCTTTATTGGTACGATACAAAATCGTGAGAGCTACTAATGTAGAGATATTTAAGGTATGTTATCCTTAACAACGAGAGGAAGAAAATCAAAATTTTGATTTTAAAAAATTTGTCATATTTCCAAATATATAAAATGTTTTTTCTGATTAAAAACATTTGGATTGAATTTTTTTCTATTGTGATCTCTACAAAGATCTTTCATGTAAAATACTTCTTGTAATTGTTGTTACACTGTTTTCCGTATTCGATTATAAGAATCCACTAACGTAAGAAATCTAAGAAGTAGGGACATAATATTCTTTTCTTTTTAATATTACAATATAGGAGGTGAAGATTTAAACTTACAATTTATTGATCGGAGATGAGAACTTTAACGTACAGTTGAGTTATATTTAGTTTGCGGTGGATATGGAGTTATGAAGTTACGTAGAATTAAATTTCATTGACAGAACAAATATAGTTCAGTGGTAATTGACATATATTTCCAACCAAGAGGTTGTAAGTTCGATCCCTCACCCCATGATGTACTTAAAAAAGATCATTTATATTTTACAAACATGATCAACTTTTCATAAATGCTTCCGATTTAATCTAGGTGCTTTGAATTAATTTAGTGATGCAAATACACAATCATTATTACATCACCCAATAGGAAAAAAAAATAGAAGAATGAAAAATTAAAAAAATAAAAATAAAAAATAAGCTAAAACCAACATTTATGGCACACTGATTTCAAAATATAAAATTATATTTTGAATTGCTTGTTGGGGGCAAAACATGAGAATATGACATAAGTAAACAATTAAATATAAAGCATACCATATATCACTTTATATATGTCTCAAAAAATAAAATATATATCGCTTTATATATATAGTTACTTTTTTCTCTTCTAAAGTTTGGAACTTTAAATGATTCATATGAAGCCAAAAAGTTGTTTGCATTATTGTAAGAGTACATGGAATTTAGGCACAATCTTTGTATCTAATTATTTTCTTCTCGTTCTTACAATACAATATGGATAAATGATTTTAATGACATCATTTCTTAAACATGATTAGATAAGATATCTACAAATTATTTTCATCTGTGGTATAGAAAATTTATAAAAGACCCAACAAAACGGAGAGGAAATGACAATACTTCAATACCATCTTAATCACCATGCACCTAAAAATGGATAAATTTAACATTTATGGAATATCTAACATCTTTACAAAAAATAAAAAAAAAAATAAAAAAATGGGTCTAATAAGTATTTTTCAAAAGTTCTCACTTTTTAGCTAAATATACCTACAAATTAAAGTTGTCCCTATTCTCACCTTCCAATTTTATCTTTCATCTTTGAAACTAAGCGCTTCAAGTTTTCTAAAAGTAATTAAAATCCTTACTGAATGAATTTAAAATTAATATATTTTTAATGAAAATTTAAAAGTAATATTATTAACTAGTCTATTTTTCTTAGCAACACACCACTCATAAAAGTTCTCTACCTAGCTAATTAATATGTTTTATGCATGGTTGATGAAATTAATTATTATGAGTCAAACAGTATGAAAATGGATAGATTTCAATTATATAGGTAGACATGTCTAATCCATTAAATCAAAACATAAAGTATTTTCAATAGAGAAAGAGTTCCTCTAATTCTATAACTTTTTTTATAATATTATTTTCTTGAATATCATTTAAAAAAATTTCGGATTGCCCAGTATTCCACCAATTAGTAACCCAAGATTCTAGACTTTTATTAAATGAAAGAGAGATCCACCAGGGCAAAAATACTATAGATGCAAGATATGGAAGGGGAAAAAATTCTTTCTGTTTTGCCATTTTTTAATTCAATTGATAAAATGTAATTGATGTCATACTTCATCCATCAATTTTAATATTACAATATAATTTTATTGAAAAGAAATAATAAAATTAAAAATGACAGAGATGGAAAGTGAAATTATATATAGTTTATTTATTTTAAAATAACAGGTGAATTTCACCTGGCCAATTAAAACTGAAAAATAGGTAACAACGAGCATAATTGACATATATCTCCAACCAAAATCCCCTACCCTATACGTTGTTCTTAGATTATAACTATCTCTTTTTTTTTTTGAAAAAAAAATATCAACCAACCAAATATTTCTCTTGCACGTATGATATTTTGACCCATAAGTAAGTTTCTAAGCACCTGTCAGATCATCAAGAAACGCTAGCAGCAAATCTGAACCGTCGGATCAGTCAAACGGCCGTTGAACTACCAGGAGCCTTCTAGGTCAAATAAGTGTTACAATACAAACTTTGCATAAAAAAATATTTTTCTTTTTCTCACCATTCATATTAGTGATCAAATGGCTAACTCAACGGTAATTGAAATGTATTTTTATTCAAGGTTAGATGTTCGATCTCTCATATCCTCAAATTGTTGTAGTAAAAAAAGTTCAATTACTAATTAAACGGAATTCAAATCATTATAATTTATTTTCATGTGAAAGCCCGTGGGAGAGAAACTATAGCCAAAGTTATATAGACTGAGGAGATCAACATATTTAAAGGTCAAATTCTCAATTATTTCCAACTGAAAGTGAAAGTGTTTTGTTAGTGTCCCATGGCCACATGGAACCTACAACTGCCATAAACTAAAAATACTTAATGTGCAAATTTTTTTAATTTCTTTTTAAATTGCTCATTGAGAAAGAAAGAATCAAGTATTCCCCATCCTTTAAGTAAAGGCTATACCATTTTTTTTTTCCTCTTCTCTAAAGAGTAAGAGAAATGATTTGTATAATTGCATGTGTAAATTTGTCAACCACCAAACATAGTTCAAAATTCACTAACATACTTGGAAGCAATCATTTTAATGTCAATTATTGAAGGGTAATCATCTGGGCATTCACTCTAAGACTACTCCTTTTCTTAGTCAACAATATAGCTTTTCTATACTTCTATCTGTGATCATTTCTTTTGAAATTTCGGGTTATAACAACTTTTTTCTTTTCTTTTTCATCGATTCGGATTAAAACTTCAATTTAAAATATTATTTTTCCTTAAAGACAATGGTAGAAGATTTAAGTTATAGATCAAAATGTTTACTTGAATAAGATATTTGGTAAATTGGACTTCATAATTATACTTTCTCATGCTCAACTACAACTTTTGATAAGATTTTGTAGGATTCTTATGATGTAAAATCGAAAAGAAAAGGGTAGACTACTAATTATATATATATATATTTTTTTTGAGTTGGTGAAAATTTGAAGTGTTATCTATAATGTATATATCTTAACTGTTGAAAATGTGATGAATATATATATATATATATATATAAAATGTGACGACAAAACATACACATGTGTGTGTGTGTGTATATATATATATATATAATATACATGTATATGTGTAGGTATACACACACGCTTGAAAAAGTGACAAAACTGCGTACTTTTAAATTTTAAATTTCGTGATTGAATTTGGAGGATGAATTATTGGAGAATTTAGAAATTGAAAGGTGTAAAGTGGAGTGTTTTAGTTCCACATATTTGGTTTTTGGATTTTAATGGGACCAACCATCAAATATTAATGGATGATGGAAAGGGCCACCTTTGTTTCATTTTCCACTGCCCCATGTCCCTTCGAACATGGAGGAAATTATGGCACATTTCCCTACTTCCTTTTAACCCTCCCTCTCTCTCTCTCACATCCAAATTTCTTTTTGGATTAAATAGAGAATAAGCAACAGGCTTTTGAGTTTTAATTGACATATTCTCCCTCTTTCGACATCAGAGGTTTGATCCTCCATATCTCTAAATTGTTGAGGGCAATCTTTGAGTCAGACCTAAAGGATCTTGGATTATATTTCATCGCAAGTTTAGCCCTATGACGTTCTGTCTTATTCTCTTCACGTCATGTATAAAGTCAAAAGAAAAAGATGGGAAGGTATCCTTGTTAAAATAATCGCTTATCTTTTTCAATGTGAGATCTTTACCATGCCTCCAAGATCGTGCCTCTATTGGATTCACCCATCTTGATTGGAGTTTCATATCAAAACTAATTGGGAAACAAAAGTTTTATAATAGACCTAGACTTCTCCTTTCATTATCAATTTTGTTTATGCAAAAAATGTAACAAGGTATAACCTAGTCAATGTCGGCCACGCAGAAGAGCTCGACCTGCTCCAGGTATGACCGCAGGAAGAGTTGGATATCCTTGGGAAGGAATGACTAGCTCAAGAGGTTAAGGTCGACCGACTAGAATGAGCTGAAGTGTCAGGAATGAGCTGAAAGACCACTTGGCGAGGAAAGACCTGCACAAGGGAACAAACACTCCGATGCTTAACGCTCAGGTCAGTTTTGTGTCCAACCTTAATATGGAGATCAAGCTAGAATATCATTCCTGACTGAAGAGTGAAGTGTCTTATTTATAGATTGAGGTATCTGACAAGGAATCCGACTAGCGGTTGAGCATGTCGGGACCAAGGTTGGCCAGGAGTTGGCTAAGTATGGAAGGTCGTTGCTCCTTTGAATGATCTTTAGGGAAGACGTTCATGTCGACCTTCAAGGAAGGCCTCAGGTCGGCCACTAGACAAGACAATGATGAGGTTGACCGTCAGGGAGCTCTTCAGATCGACCACCAAGGAAGGCCATGATGAAGTCGATCCTTAGGGGAGTTCTTCAAGTCGATCACTTCAGATCGACCACTAAAGGGAATATCTTCAGGTCGGCCACCAAAGGAAAGATCTTCAAATGTCTTCCATATGGTAGTACAATTTTCACCCCAAACAAACTCGTTTGAGCAAAATTATTCTTTGCTGCTAATCACTATTAATAATTGTACCGTTGTTAATTCTTTTTTTTTTCAAACAAAAATATCTTATTTCTTTTCTCTCTTTCCATCCTCCTCTTCTCAACTTGTCACAAAACATAATATAAGAAAAGAAAAAAGTTATAGGATTAGGAATAGAAATAGGATAGATAGTAAAAAGAAGGATACAGGCCACTTTATCCCATTATTATTATTTGCAGTAAAATCCAAAAAGTTTTGATATGGTTTTTGTTTAGGCTTGACCTTGAGATTGTTGTTTCTATATATCAGATTATAGAAGAAGAAGAAGAAGGCAAAGTAAAAAAAGAAAAGAAAAAAAAAAGAGAGAGAGAAAAAGGGGGAAAGGAAAAATATGGAGATTATTGAAGTGGTGAACTGCGAGTGCTGCGGCTTAAAAGAAGAGTGCACCCAAAATTACATCTCCCAAGTGAAGGCCAATTTCGCCGCCCACTGGCTCTGCGGCCTCTGCTCCGAGGCCGTCCGCGACGAGATTTTCCGGTCACCCTCCGCCGCCGGAGCCGGAGGGATCGGTATCGGAATCCAAGACGCCGTTAACGCCCACATGCTCTTCTGCCGTAAGTACTCCAAGTCTAACCCCGCCGTTAAAGTCGCCGACGGCATCAGGCAAATGCTCAGGAGGCGCTCCACCGACTTGTCGTCCTCCTCCTCCTCCTCCACTTCCCAGGTCCGCGACATGTCGTCTTTTTCTAATTCCTTTTAGTTTTTTTATCCATTAATTAATGGTTAATTATAATATATATATATATATATATATATGCCTCTCTATCTCTCTCTCTCTCTCTCATGTAATTTCCTTTTTCCCGGAAAGTGAAAGATTTAATTTTCTAGGAAAAATGGATGAGAAAATTCTCGCCAAAACAAGCTCCTCCTCTCCCCATGCATGACAAACAAAAAATAATATAACTCCGATTTTTGTTCTTTGCTCTTTTAATTATATAAATGAATATGAGTTTACTTTTCTTCTGTTTCTTTTAGAGAAGAAAAAATTGGAATAAATTTCAATGATTTAATTGTGTATATGACATTAATATTGTGGATAAAGAAGAATTGGGTTTATTATTATTATTATTATTTTTTCAATGAAGTGATGAATTAAGTATTGTTTTGTAATAATTTCTTGGTTTAAGTGAGATTTAAGAAAGATTGATTGTGCTTCCATTAAAGTCAAAACATTATCAAAACTGGTTTTTTTTTTTTAATACAAAATTGGGTTGATTGGGAAGGAAGAAGTAGAGTATTTAAATTAAATTGAATCATTGGATTCACTTTATTTTCTTTTCCTTTTTTTTTTTAAATTTTTATCTCTATCTCTCTCTAGAAAATATGCAAAAATAAATATCAAACTCTAAAACTTTTCCCTCACAAAATTACCTTCTTTTTTACTTACATACCAAACCGTTTGCCTATCGTTTAGACTATGTTAACCCCAAGTAAAAAGTATCATCATAATACAAGTCTGCATTCTATAAACCTATAAAGAAATAATTTTAAGAAAAACTACAACTTCAACATAAATTTAAGTAAAACTTCGAATCACTTTTATTTATTTTGAAAAATTTTATATAATTCCATTGAGAATGATTTGAACTTCGTGACTTTAGAATAAATTACTTATTTAATCTACTTATTTAATCTCATCATAGGTTAAATTTTAATTGATAAATTAAAATTAAATGTCTATATTATTAAACTTTTTGTTTCTAGTCAACATTCAAATAAATAAATTTAGTTATATTTATTTTAATCATTTTCATTTGAAGCCACATAAATAACTAAATAATTTTTTGGATCCAAAATTACGTAGAATTCAAGATATTATAAATCTAGTAGCAATATTGTCCCATTAATGATTTTTTTGTTAAACCATAGTACAATATATCAAAACTGTGTGGATGGGACACAATTTAAGTCACCTTCAACAAGGTGCATATCTTTTGAGGGTGCCATATACAATAAGGACATTTGAAATTGAATGTATAACAATTTAAGAAAAAATTTACAAAATAACACAAAGATAAAATAGTCAATGCATCGAATAATATCAATCGTATTAAAATTGATGATCCTAATTAATAGGTATAGTATAAATTTTCAAATATTTTAAATTAATAGGTGTTTAAAATCGTTCAATTTAATTATATCTCAAATTGTTAATTACATATATATTCGAAAAAAAGTTCAAATTACTGTTAATAATTATGAAATTACATTTATTACATTCGTCAGGATTATTACCAACATCAAATACATTAGATAGATTCCAAGTATTTTA
Source organism: Momordica charantia (assembly GCF_001995035.1). Next base: position 1,607,157 of record NW_019104499.1, on the reverse strand, counting down.
CAACTTATGAAATTTTATTTAGAATTCTTTAAGAAACAAAAAACAAAATATAATTTCTTCAAAAGAAAAAAAAAAAAGACAAAACGTAATTTTTGGGAAAGTACTTGTAATTTTTGGGAATGTCAAGTCATTACGTATTGGGCTAAACTTTGGGCCAGCCGCGTTGGGCTCTTTAGTATGAAGTACCAATAATAGGCCCATTCATACCACAGAAAAACTATTTCTTATTTGAATAAATATCTCAGAAGTCAGTTGAAATGACGAAAATAGAACGTTTCTATTGAATTTGTTTTTGTGGTCTAATTCTAAATTTCTAATGCATTTAAAAAAGTAGATCTTACTCTTTTTTCTTTTTTTCTTTTTTTAATTTGGACCACTATACTATATCATAAGATTTTTTTTTCCTTTTTATCTTTTTTTTTCCAACTGATTAAGCTATATATTTCGATCATTGATTAAATAAAAGTATTTTTATGGTAGATTACCGACTTTCCAATACCTTTCATTGTAAGCTTATAGGTAGTTAGTCTAATAATATTTAAATTGTTGCTATTAACTATTTGAGAGACAAATGACTCTCTACATTTCGACAATGGTATGATATTGTCCGCTTTAAATATAACTCTCACGATTTTGATTTTTGTTTTACCCAAAATATCTCATTTGTGTGAATCCAACTACCACCCAACTCGTATTTTTCTAAATTTAAACGTTTGCGATATGGTCATGGATTTCTAAAAAATTCCTCGAAACAATAATAAAAAAAGGATATCTTGATAACAAAAATTATGGGCAGTCTTTCTTTCAGTTCATTGAATTTTTTTTTTGGAGTAGACAAATATTTATTCTCTTAATAGTTTTAAGTTAAAAGATTAAAAATATACTTTGATCTTGACATAATAAAATAAGTTCACAAATTTATTGAAAAAAATTATAAAGAGAAAAGTTAAAATCCATGCTACTTTCTTTAAGAATTTTAGAAGAGGCATGTGAAAGATATTGTGTAAGCTTTATCATAACTAATTTTAATTTAAACCTTAATTGAAAAATGTTAAAAACTTGTTTAAAAATTATAAAATTTTAAATAATAGACTAATGTGAACATAATTGAGGGGATAATGGTATAGAAACTCTTCTCTTTGAGTTGGAGATTCATATTCCTACCCTCTATATTTGTGGATATTTTTTTTTCAAATATTATTAATTTAAAAAGTATTCTAACTTCCAACCAAATTTATTAAAAAAAATAATGCTTAAAAAATTCTTCGTTTTGGGTCGTTTGTATGTTGTCTTTTTTTTATTCTTAAAATAAAAATAAAAAGCTCTTGTTCCTAGTAATCCTAAGTTCAATCACCAACAATCTCACATTTTTTTCTTTTTTAGTAAATGTTATATTGAATTTTTTTTCTCACTTTTAAATAAAAATAAAAGATTAAATTCAAAAAACAAATTAATACAATAATTTTTTTTTAATATTGGTAAAAGTGGGGATTCAAACTCACACCTCTACTATGACTTTTATATATACAAAATAGGTATTTAATCATAGTTTTTTTTTTTTCCAATTCTTTTGTTTTTAATAAAAATAAATTTTAATAATGAAAAAATGAAATGTGACATAAGGTGGAGAAGATATCCAAGTATATGAAAGCCTTCATGCAAAATCTTGATCAGTCAACTTCGATCCTAGCTAAATTGTGGATTGTTTTCTCAAGCCTGCAGTTAGCTTGGAGTTCGAGGTGTAGAAATTCGTTGGGTGAGGTTAACTCCCAAGTGGTCCATGATATTTTGGCTAAACATTCTCATTGTTCTCGGTTGCTGGTATCGAATATTTTACGGTTTGTTTATCTGAGATAGAGTATTGATATCTGACATATATATCGGAAAGACAACTTTTGTGTTGATTGACTTGCTCGTCAGGTTCCTTTTTACTCCTTTCTTCGAAAAAGAAAGTCAGAGGAAATCGTGCTAATTCATGGGCACCATTTTTTTTTTCCAATTCCTTATCTAATATTTTAAAGATCTTCAATTTTATCTTCAACTCAAGTTGAATTATTAAACAACACAATTAACAATGAACTGTAATATGATATTTTAAAGATATAACTTTTGCCGGTGGATAACCTATTAACAATAAATTAAATTTCTACTTTATCCTACTCAATTTAAAAAATCTAAGCTAACTTCTCATCCAAATAGAAATTCTACAAATAAATATATATTTGACTTTTGTTTAAGTCAACCGTTAAAGAACACGGTATCCTCACAATTTTACTTTTGATTTCATCTAAAATGACTCATATCAATTGAGATAATTGTTCTCTTATACCATAGATCACTTTGATTTTCTTTAGCTAATGTGAGACTTTATTTGTACTTTTTTACAAATCCAACATAAACTAGATAGTTACTATAGACTGATCGAACTAAAAAGTACTTAAACGAGAGAGAAATGAGTCAATATTTTCCAAAACTTATAATAATGGAAACAGTAGTTGTTCCTTACATTTGAATACTATTGCAGAGAGAACTATTTTCACACATATAGTGTATTTCTTTTTTGTAAGGATTCTAAAAAAAGGATATATTTGTTGAAAAAAACTTTCGATGAGTTGGATAATCCATTTCTTATTATATAAAAATAATTTTGTAGTATAAATATAATTCAAGCCCAAAATATTAATTTAAATAATTGAACCGAGGCACCTTTTTCAATTTTTTTTTGAATAAATACTGTAATATACTTTATCGTGAAGTTTGATTCAAATAATACGATGTAGGTTTCTAAATTTAAAAAAAATTATAAATTTTTTTTAACATCAATTATTCAGTTTAAAAGATATTATAGAAAAAACTTATAAAAAATTTCATAAGATTAATATGTCGACAATATCATACCGGTTCCGAAGGATCGAATTTAAAATCTCTCCGAGATATATGTCAATTATGTTTGCTTTTGGCTATTTAAATCTTGCAAGAAAATACTCTTTTATCTTTTTATAGTTTCAAATACTAAACATTCAATTTCACGTGACAATTAACTTAAAAATTTGCTTGAATTAATTTGGAAAAAAGAGAAAATATAATAGAAGCTATTTTTTTAAAACGGAGAAGAAAAAAAAAGACAAATTATACCCAATTTTGCTTGTTCCCTGCAATCTTCGGTCTTGTTTTTCTCTTCTCGCAAACATTCTCTGCAAAAAGAAATCTACCTTTAGGACTCTCCTTGAAGAACACGTTCTTGTATTTCCTCGATTCTTTTGTATGCTTCAATTCAATTTTCAATTTCATAATTTAGAAAAAGGTTTCCGTTTCCGTTTTGGTTTTGGTTTCGATTTTGTGTTTAGTTTCTCCCGATAAAGAGAGCGGAAGCCGCGAATCCAATAATCTCAATTCCTTCGTGAATCTTCCTTTTCTTCCAAACATCAACTATCCGATCGAAATTTTGATTCCTTTCTGAAATCGATGTTCCTTACTTCACCACAGAACCACAGATTTCGCCATTTATCTCAGTTCATCGCACTCATTGACGAGAGAAAAGCAGAAGAAGAAGAAGAAGAAGAAGAATCGACGCCATGAAGAAGGTCCATCCAGTGCCAAACAGCCAAAACATTACTGTTCAATACAATCCAAATGGCCGCAACTCGCGCTTTCGTGCTCAAGCGTTTCTAGGTTTAAGCCCTAAGAAACTCCAGCGTTTGCCCCACGTCTTCAGCCGGGTTCTGGAGCTCCCGTTTCGGTCCGATGCCGATGTTTCGATTTCCGAAAACAGGAATTGCTTCCGATTCGTAGCGGAAACCGAGGGAATTAGCCAAGAATTTAGGGCACATACGGTTCAAATTCATCCTGGGGTTATCAAGGTTGTGGTCAGACAAATTAGGCCTCTGGAATTGTGGTTGGATGAATCGGAGATCGACGCGTGGAGATTTCGACTGCCGGAGACGACTCGGCCGGAGCTTGCAACCGCCAAGTTCGCCGGAGGGAAGCTGATCGTGACGGTTCCGAAGACGGAGAACGCCGGAGAAAAAGGTGCGTGGGGGGATAAGAGTGGGGGTTTCAGAGGAGGTCATTTGGTGCTTGTACAGTGAATTAAATCGTTTCTCTGTTGCAATCTCCATTGTTGAGCAATTTTAATAAGATCTGATTAACTGCCCTGATTTTCTCCCTCTTAGCTGAATTAATCAATATAGGTTGATTTTCAAAGAACTTGAAGAGCAACTTTTTTCTTTATTTCATTTGATTGAGATGAGTTCTGATTTGTTTTTCATGGCTTGAAACTGTTTGGGTTTTGCTGTTGCTTTTCCATTATTGCACATAAAAGGCATTCAAAAGTACGGATGAAAGCAGTGCATATGTTCTAATTGAGATTCTCAAGCATCAGTTCCCTTGTGTTAATTGATGGCCAATGACTCATTCTTCCACTCTCTTCTATGAATCTGTCTCTGGACATCAACTCTGCATCTGGTCCAACCAACCAAGGAAGAAAAATCCATAACATCTTCGTTTGGTATGAAACTTTTGGATAAAATTTAGAAATAGAACCATGTAAATATAGATTCAAAATAGAAGATGTAATAGTAATGCGCCCAAGTCAGGATTCGAAATTCAGATTCGGCACCTAATTGACTGACATTCTCCTTAATCCACTGCGAGTTGGCTGGGCCACTATCTTTAATATGAGCTACTTAGAAGAGCGAAAACAAATCAAAACAAATCTTTTTGGAATGCTCTTAGTTAATCAATTAGGTCACCTGACCTAGTTGATTAACCAGGTCAACACAAAAGTAATGACTCGGCTGCACCACCGTTTAGTCCTGAGCTACTTAAGCACGCTTAATTTTAGAGTTCTTACGATTGAGGCATCGAAAAGGAAGGTGCACTTTATTGGTACAGGTAGTAACTATCATTTTTTTTAAGTTTTCTTAACCATCTTCTATGGTCTCAGGATCTCTCTCATTTAGACGTAGTATCGATTCTTTCATATATCCCTCCTCTCTACTCGAACGTCACATTATGAGTTCGAAACCTCCACCACCGCTTGATGTACTAACAAAAAAGTACCCTTATGTTTCACTGACCTTTTACCATACAATCTCGGCACGAAAAGGATCGAGGGAACCTTGTTTTTATTTGAAGTTGGCAGTATTATAACGTTTCAATTCATCACCAAACACTAAATCATGAAACCTTCAACTCTTGGAAAATATATAAAACATATGAAACTTGAGAATTTTATCATAATCTCACTTTTAGATAATCAATACACGTAAAAAGAAGCCTACCAAACTTACTTTGGTCTTAAACTAAACTTTATAGTATTCTCCCTAATGTAACAATATTCACATATTAATGAAATAGAAAAAGCAAACATTTTGACTAACTTTTTATTATGTGACATAATTTTATTAAATTAGAAGTATTAATGAGAACCTTAGGTAAAACAAGAATAAAACAATCGATCAATCATCATAATGAGAAGTAATTTTCAAATTATGCAGGGAAAATTTGTTGGATTAAACAAAGTTTTAAATTTCAAATCGGTTTTTCATTGTTGGGTGCAACAATTAGGGTGAAAATCGAAGTATTAGGTGTCTTAATTCTTTGAATTAACTATATTGTTAAATCCAGAGATGAATAAATATGCTTAGATAATTAAATTTAAAATAATTAAAAATATCTACGAATTCGCAATAATCGGATAAACGTAGTATACGACGCCGTCTCCGTATTGTCGACGAGTTCTGCAAACAAAATATAAGGATCTTCGAGAAGAATCGAGTTCAGTTCAGTTCTGATTCAAGAAGAAAATGGCAGCTCCGGTGGCGAAATCAGCGTCTCTCGGCCATATAGCCAGAGAATCTTCGGATGTCCTTCGCCTCTCTGAATTCTACAAAGAGGTATAGAAATTCTATCTTCGAACTTTACGTTCTTTATTGACAGCAGTATTGTTCATGGCGGTTGTAATTTGGTGGTGCAGATGTTTGGATTCGAGGAAATTGAGAGTCCAAAATTCGGAGAATTCAAGGTTGTATGGCTAAATCTTCCCTCTGCCTTTCAACTCCACCTCATCGAGAGAGACCCTAAATCCAAGCTTCCCGAAGGTCCATGGAGCGCCGCGTCACCCGTTGCCGACCCTAGCCACCTCCCCCGAGGTCACCACATCTGCTTCTCTGTCTCCAGTTCCAACTTTGACTCCCTCGTTCATGCTCTAAAGGTAAATTTATAAATTATCCTTTTGATTTTGCTTTTCTCATCATAGTGATTTGGAAAAAGCACTCGAGATTTATGCGCTATTCATATACTTAATCATACGTTAGGATTTGTTTATGCTAAGCGAAAAAAAAAGGTTTAGGATTTCGAAATGAACTCTAGGATTTACCTGTAGAATTGGTTTCTGATTGTCCGGCTCTATAATTTATTATTTGGGAGGAATTTTAATTCAATCTTGACTAAGACTTGAACTCAGTGAGTAAGTAATAATTACGGCTCTCAGAAATCTTCCTTGAAAAAGATCATTGAGGTTTTGTCAGTATTATACTGTATGTTTACAAAATATTGAAGTTTCAAGAGTATATTTGAATCGTATGTAGAAATAGTTCTCTGGAAATATTTTCTCACAGTTTATAAAATGTTTGTGCTTGCCTTTTACAAATATATCGAATATCTAGACTAATTTTGAATTTTCTGCAGGAAAAGGGAATCCAGACTTTTGAGAAGACCCTACCAAATGGGAAGGTTAAGCAAATCTTCTTCTTTGATCCGGATGGTAAGTTTCTGCCAAACCAATTTTCCCCCCTTTTGTGTGTGTGTATAATTATGATTAACGTAACTTTTTCTTTTACCCGACTCTTCTCTGTTATCAACTTTATCTTTTGATTATTTGCTCTGTTGTTCCAACATGCCTGATATAGAAATTTTGTTTTTATGGAGTCTGGTTGCTGACTAATGAGTAGACTTGTATAGTTGAATGTTAACCGTTCTGATATTCAATCAATTGGTAATCAATCCATCTCTATGCAGGTAATGGACTGGAGGTTGCAAGTCGGGAAGAAGAGTATGATATAGCTTAAATATTGTAGTCGAACGTAGTCTTGATAAGGGGCTTAGAAAGGGTCTACAGTAGAATCTTGTTCGACTTATAATCGACGTGCATGACCATACAGTTTATTACTAAATCTGTTCGTATTACCCCTCCCCCTTTGTTATTTAAAATGTTTGTTGGAATGGATTCACTTGTGTTGTGTTGGTAAATGGGATTATAAGGAATTCGAATCATGAAAATTGACAAAAAATCAAATCATGTGGTTCTATTTCTCAACGAAGGCTATATTGGACGCCTGTGTCATGATAATGGATGTTTGCCGAAACCATTTGGAATTGTGTTGGAATGATATCACTAGAATTCTCACTACAGGAAAATGGGTAGGTAGGAATAGATTTTTGGGTGATGAATGAATGGTGATCTTGGAGGTGAGTACAAAGTAAAGTTCAGTCAAATGGTGGGGATGTCGAAACAATTTTGTCAGCAAATTGAAAGGCGATGTGAATAGTTCAAATTTTCCAAATACTTAAATGGGTTCTGAAGTATTGAGCAAGAACATTTATACAAAGCCTCAGTGAGAGGAGGGTGGGTTTGAGCAACTCAAAGTAAAATATTGCTTGAAAGAAGCTAGTAAGTAATTGATGCAAAAAATCCAGAGCTTCAGCTTCAATGGCGTCTCCGGTTGGCTGAAAGAACATTACTTACAGGCTGCCATCTGTCGCAGTAGTATGCTGATACATAATGGCACTCAACAGCTGGTTGTCACTACTAATGAAACCTGTATCACATAGTCAACAGAGCTTAACACGTGTCTGGTCGAACCAACGTGTCATTAGCCTTCCCTTCCAGCCACGACCGTTTAAATCCACTCCTCGACCTGCAATATTCCCTCCTGCTCAGATTCTTTCAGGATCCTTTACTTCAGGAAGAGCAAATGAGCCAAGAACAGCCACGCCGCGGCCAACAGCCAGAACCTATCAAGTATGGCGACGTTTTCAACGTCTCTGGAGACCTTGCCTCCAAGGCCATACCACCGGTGGACGCTGACATGATGCAGACCGCCGAAACCATGGTGTTCGGTCACACCCAGAAAGGCGGCCCCGCCGCCGCCATGCAGTCTGCCGCCACCCGGAACGAGCGCTCCGGCCTCGTCGGCCATGAAGATGTCAGTGACGCTGCCAGAGACCAAGGAGTTGCCGTCAAAGAAACCGATGTTCCGGGAAGTCGCATCATCACCGAAACAGTTGCCGGACAGGTACCCTTTTCTAGATTCTTAATTAAATTTTTCTTATGGTATCTTAGTCAAAAAATGAAATCTTGAAAATATGTATTTTACGTCGATAGAATCTCAAACGTACTCTGTTTTGCATATGTTTCTTTCTGGGTGCAGATCGTTGGGCAGTTTGTGGAGCCTACACCCTTTATTGGAGCAGTCACAGTAATGCAGAACGCGGTCACCATAGGACAAACTCTAGAAGCGACCGCTCACACTGCAGGTGACAAACCAGTCGACCAGAGCGATGCTGCAGCCATTCAAGCAGCAGAGGTCAGAGCAACAGGAAGCAACGTCGTAATACCGGGTGGGCTTGCGGCCAGCGCTCAGTCCGCGGCTTCTTTCAACGCTGGGGTTAGCAAGGATGAAGATAAGATTAAACTGAGCGACATCCTAATGGTGCGTATGAACTAACAAACCCCAGAGCAACCAGTGTTTGACTCACATGTGCAATTTGTTTAACTATATCATTGAATCCAATAGCTTATTTTTAGTCATTTATTCACTGAAGGGCTTGGAAATTAGTCTTACATCCTGCAAGTAACAAGAAGCTCGGATAGCATGTTGAATTACCATTAAACTAATTGATGGGGCACGACATTGCAGGATGCGACGACGAGGCTGCCAGCGGACAAAGTGGTGACGAAGCAGGACGCGGAAGGGGTGATGTGTGCAGAGCTAAGGAACAATGCCAGGCTGGCGGCCCACCCTGGTGGGGTGGCGGAGTCCATGACAGAAGCCGCCAGGCTCAATGAGACCGTTAATAATGCGCCATAGCGAGCGTGAGAAGAGTGGTGAGGGGTTGTTTCGTTTGTATAATACGTTTAAGTTTGTTTGTTTGTGTTTTTATTTCTTTGCAGTGATAGACTTCACAAAAAAAGATGGCATCAACTCATTTCAATAAAGATCCGATGTTGCTCAATAAATGAACAGATGAATAAGACGTATGGAATTGGCCAAGATTCACATGCAAGCGTAGCGTAGAACATAACAATGGACGGTCCAAGTTTCGTCTGAGTGTACTGAATTTTATTGAAAAATAGAATAAGTGGCGAAGAGGAAATGGGCTGGCTGGCTGGCTCTGCACCCGTGGAGGGCTGCTGCCATACGAAAGCTGCAGCAGCTGGCGCAGGCTCAGGTTCATTCAAAAGATGAAAGCTACTTCATTTTTCAATCACAATCCAACAGTACGCTCTTTTTCCCTTTAACCCAATTCAACATTAAATTAAGCATGACTAACCCACATCAAATTTAGGGATCTCCTGTTTCTTGTGTTGTCATTTCCTTATTTGATTAAATCTGGGCAAGTTTTGGTTGAGTAAAAGCAATACCAAATAGATTCTCTTCCCACTGCGGTCCTTAGGAAACGTCAGTATCGGTAGCCACAGGCATCTAAATTTGGGTCTCAATGCATTGTAGGAACCTTTTTGTATGACACAGTAATGGTAAAAACACATGTGGCTTCTCTCATGTTGATGACCTTCTGCTGTCACTTCCTGTACTATCATCCCTCTTGTTGAAAGTTCCAAATATTAAATAACACAGCAAACATAAAATAATGGACCCCTCCAAATTGTTAAAGCCCTACATCAGATTTTTTTTCTTTTCTTTTGAGTTTGCCATAGATGTATGAATGTTAGATTTTGTGTTGTATGTGTTTAGTGAGGAAGTAGTAAGTACCACGAAGGATATTGTGGTTTGAACTTTCGACTACCCCAAGAGGAGCGGTAATTAGGGGTTTGGGGTTTGAACTTTCGACCTATACTTGGCAGCCTTGTTTTACTAGGCAGCCTTGTTTAATTTTGGATATACAAACTTATGGAGTAAATATTCTTTGAAGTGCTTTCATTTAGTTCATAATGTAATTGCTCCATATCAGAAGAATTGACTTATTGACCTATGGATATAAATTCTCTATAAGAAAACAATGAAGAAAAGGCTTAAATTGTTCCTCTTATTTAAAAAAATGGAATTGTTAAGGATGTAATCAGATTTCATGGACAATTGTCTTAATGGAAAATATTATAAAGAATTATCTAATTTAGGTCTGCATGGTACTTGTGAACTTGTATAAAAGATATGTTCGGTGTTTGAATTTGAAAATAATGGAACAGCTCCTCATAATTTGTGGATCGCAAAATATTTAAATTAGATTAATCATTTTCGTTTAATAAAATATGTCCAATTGTACAATAATTAATTGGAGCTTGATTATAAAAAAAAAAATTGTGAAATTTAAAAACAACATAGAACAAGTGAAATTAACTGGCATGATATGGTTTTTAAGTATTGAACAAAATTGTAAGAATATAATCGCTCAATTCGAACCTAGCTTCGATTTTTCGCTCTGTTTACCATCCTTCAATCTCTTAATTTAATTTTTTAATTGGTCCTTAGGTTAAGTTATAAATCATCATCATTTCTTAAATTAGGAATCATGAAATCAAACTCAAACTTATAGATTAAAAATCTGACTCAAGCTCAATTCAATTCAAACATAATTCAGAATAGATTAGAATCAAACTCAAACTTTAAAGATTAACTAAAAACTAAATTATTTTAACAACCAGAACTTTGGTAACGTTTTTTGAAACCAAAAATATTTTATAATAAATTTACTAAAATTTAAAAGATTGAAATCTAGAAAATAAGCGAAATTTACTAAATTTTAAAAGACTGAAGACTAGAAAATAAGCGCACACGGAGAGAGCATTATTTAAATGTATGTGTGTGGCCTCAACGATGTCCCCTTCAAAAAATGTCTAATCTCTTTCTAAACTTCTTCTCCAAACGCAAGTGCCTACCGACGGCCGCCGCCACCGCCGCCGCTCCCGCCAATTCCAATTCCGACGGCGACGGCGACGGCGACTGCTTCTCTTCCTCCGACGATTCCATCTCCTCCTCCGACTTGGCCGGCGTGCTCGCATCGCGCCGCTTCTTCTTCTCGTCCCCGGGGCGGTCCAACTCCATATTAGAGTCGTCGTCGCCGCCCCCGCCGCCGTCGTCCTCGGCCGTGAAAATGGGGAAATATTCGGTGGACCCGTACGCGGACTTCCGGCGATCGATGGAGGAGATGATAGAAGCTCGGGAAATGGAGAATGTGAGAAGCGATTGGGAGTATTTGGAGGAGCTGCTCTCTTGCTATCTCCGCTTGAATCCAAACCACACTCATAAATTCATTATCACTGCCTTCTCCGACCTCCTCCTCTCCTTACTCGCTAATTCCCCCGCTCCATCTTAAATATGGCTCACAATTTTACACTATAAGGATACAATGATGCTCTCGTACTTCATATTGTTCGCTTTGGACATAACATTCACAGCCTTGTTGTTGGTTTCATCCGAAAGGCCTCATATAGAAAGGTACGAGGGGCATGAATATTTTCGAATCTACATCTAACTATTTGTTAGAGGGCCATTGTGATAGCTTCGAAAGGTTTACTCTGACAGCATGTTTTTTGAGTGGTTAAGGCATGTATTTTCTATCAAATGATCGTAATCTACTTTTACGATATTTGCTACATTTTATACGTTTCGGATATGATTAACTCGTCATTTTCTTTTTAAATATGAAAGCCACATTTTGACACCTGAGATTTTCATAAACGAGTAGATACTTCCACAAGAGTGCAACCTAATCAATTTTATTGTTGAATACATTATGAGATGTTTTTTTCTACTTTAGTTCTTGCTATCTCCACACCTTCTTATAGACTTGAATAATATATACAGATTTTTCTTTTTAAATGTAAAAGCTGCTTTTAGACACATGAGATTTTCACAACGAGTAGATACTTCCACAGAAGCGCACCATAATCAATTTTATTGTTAAATACATTATGAGATGTTTTTTCCTGCTTTCGGCATTCGGTTCTTGCTATTTCCCCACCCTTCTCATCGTCTTGAACAACATATACAAATTCTTCAAAAATCACCATCCCTATAGGTTGTATAGTGTGTTTTTATTATAACTATAATTTATACAAATTACCTATTGATTTAAGTTTTTGAGTTCAACGATATTTATTTACGAGCGGTAAAAGAGCGACTCGTTTTTTCGCCATACATATATTATGGTAGATTGAAGAAGTGGATGAAAAATACAAGGAGGGGTGACATTTATTTGCGTCTGAGTTGTCATTGTTTTAAGTGACAGACAGCAAGCATACACGTGAGGTAGGGCAAAACACAACCAATAATAATTAATTCTTAAATGATAAATCTTTTGTATAATTATCTAAGGGAATTTACGTTTATAGTAAAGGCATAGTGAGTAATTGTCTCTTTATATGGTAAATAAAATATAACATGTTAGTTAATTAAGGTAATATAATGTAGGTCAGATAAATTAAGTCTCCATCTCAATTATTATTCTTTTTTTTTACCCAACTGATGTACGAACCTAAGCTCTTGCATAGGCTTTAATCTATTATTCTCTTTTTGACCAATGTGATCTCAAATAGGCTATAAATTACTTATAGAGACAACACATAATTAATTGCGAAAATGAATTAATTGTTGTTGTGTGTATTGGAATCAAGTGATGTAAATTTTTAAAAGGAAAATATTTAACTTCTTAACAGTAATGAACAATCTTGTCTTCACTGTCATTAAATATTTCACAACTAAGAAAGAGAAATGCAAAAACAAAGTTCCGCCAAAAGTCTTTTGGAATGTGGGTCACTTCTTTAAGGTAATTTGTGACGTGGTCTTCCCGTCTAGTGATGCTCTATATTCACTCAAGCCACTTCTTAAAAAAGACAACATTGTAACTTTATCATTATTTGAAAAAAAAAAGGACATTCTTGAAGTTAATGAGGAAGTTCGTACTTAATACCATTAAATATTTGATAACTCATTATTTTTTTTTAATTTTAATTTTTTCATTCTTCTTCTTTAAACTTAACTTTAAGAGGCTAAGTTTTTTTTTCTTATTATTATTTAATTGTTATCCAAATAAGTCATAATTTAATAGGTCACTTAAATTTTAAGTTGCAATTAATAAATTTTTCAATTTTTAAACTTTAAAATTTATTTCCAATATAACAAATTTTCTAACTTATTAAAACTTCATACACTAATTCAAAATTTTTAAAGTTTGGCCTACCAAAAAGATCTAGACAGATTTAGAAGTTGAGGAATTTAGATAAGCTTCGTTCATCACTGTTTGAGTAAATGCTTCTCTCTTTATCGCCTATGCATGTGAGATTAGTCAAAGTGTGCGTAAGCTAATTCGAACATTCACAGAGATTATTGCTTATCCCTGATCATGCATTTTAACACAAGAGTGATCAATTAATTCACTATTCAATCATGGCTACTTCAAAGCAAACTTCTGCTTGTTTATGTATTGAGCTACACCGTTCTACTCCTTTTCAACCTGACGATCGTTATACGTTCGGGATCAAACTTGTAACTTAACTAGGATATAAATAAAACCCAAGATGTAAAATTTTCATGAGATGAGAGCACAACCCAAATTATGTAATTTTGAGGAGAGAGTGTATGGATTTGTGAGATTAATTAAATTACAGAGATAGATCATGTCAATCACTTCAAAACTGATTGAGAAATGTTTGGTTTCATTGAAATTATTGAATTCCAAACTCCAAAGCAATTTCAATTGTGCATCCAAAACCAGATACGGCCATTTCTGAATCTCTTCAGTTTCTGCAGCCAAAAAACAGAACCCACTTTATATTTTTAAAATTCAAAAGCCTAACTTCTAAGCACCCTCTGCAACTTCTGTCTCATCCTCTCAGTTCAACTTTCCAATTTTGACCCCACTCCTCTAACAATAAAAAAAAAAAAAAAACAAATAAATAATTCCAGTTTCCAACTCTCACCCAACATGTTTTTTAGTTTGGTTCTTGTGGGCCAGATTTAAATCTCAATATTTATCTATTTTAACATCACAAAATGAATCTATTTTATATACCTTTTCAACTTTAGGTTAAAGATATGTATTTATGATTAAAAGGTCTTGAATTCAAATATACAATTTCGTGTAGTGTTATATTAAAAATAAATGGTGGTACTCAATGTCTATATTAGAGTAGAAATTTCGGAAATGATTGTACCTCGCCCATTTTGGAGGACTGCAAACACTTTAGGCGTGTTAATAGCATCCAATCGAGTTGGCTCAAATTGTTTCACTCGATATCATAAACACCTTAATATTCAAATATATTTGGTAATGTTGGTAAATAAGATAATGTTTAAATGCTATTTTAGTCATTATATTTTTTCCTTTTGTTCATTTTTGTCTTTGTAATTCTTGAACATCTATTTTAGTCCACGTACTTTGAAAAAGTAAATATTTTTTCGTCTCTCTATTTTCATTTTTAGGAACATCAAAATAGATATGTTGAAAGTACAAGGACTAAAATGAATAAAAATTAAAAATACAATGATCAAAATGAACTTTTTAAAATTATAATGACTAAAATGAACAAAAATTGAAAATACAAGAATTAAAATAAACGTTTTGAAAGTATAGATCTCGAAATAAATACATTATTTAAATCAAAGATAAATAGTCATGGCCCACTCAATCATCAATCCAATAATATTAAAAATCTGTAATTGATTTGATTTTTTGGATTATATAAAAAATGACATCCAATAGTTTATAAAGACAACAAATATTTATTTCTAAAAAAAAAAGGACAACAAATATTTAGTTTAAATGTGCAGGCTTGACCTTCGCGAACCAATTCTTGTCTGCAAGCATAATAAGGACAACCTCCACTGGGCCAAAGCAAAGATCATATTGGGCCTCATCCTAATAATCTTCCATGTGAAATTTCATTTCTCCATTTATTTCATTTTACTCGGTGCCTATTTTCATTTAATAAAAATTAAAAGTTATTTTAATCATTTTCATTATTTTATTGTTAATGAGAGACGAAACTTCAAAGATGTGCATTAACATGTTGAAAGGGGCATGCACTGGCGCTACCTAAATAATTTCATTTCAATTTGTCAATTCATTAATTTCATTTTACTGAATTTTTAAAATGTCTATTTTAATCATTTTCATTATTTATTGTCAAACATGTGTAATAACACAGTGAAATGGGCATGCACTAAAATTATATAGATTGACGGAAATAAGTATCAAGTACCATGTGGGACGAATATTAAAAGCAGAATAATGATTGATATAACTAAAATTATTAAAGATTAAGAACTAAAACAGAATGAATTTAAATGTTAAAAGAGACCAATGAGATGCAAATCAAATTTTGAAAAAAAAAAAAAAAAACTAATGGTATCAATTTAAAAATGCTTGGAGAGAAAGGGCTTTTAGCCCAAATGCTAAACTAGAAAAAAAAAAAGCACTCAAAATACTTTTGAGGATGAGAAACAAATATAAAAATAATTTATAAAAACTAGCACTTTTTACTAAATTGTAAATATATTTTTGCACTCATAATCTCAACTACTTACGAGACATACTTTCGATATATATTTTCTTTTTTAATACAATATGTGTGAGTGAAGATTCGAACTTATGACTTTTATGTCGAAAATATATGTTTAACTAGCAAATTATGCTCAAGTTGACGACATACCCTCAACATGTTTATCTCTTCACCTAACATTCTTTGAACAAAGTTCCAATCTTTATCGAGAATTTGAATTCATGGCATAGTTCTCTTACATGTCCACCTCTTCCGTTATCTTATAATCTTCACTATATAATATATATATGCTTGTTGGATCGGTTGTTTTTCTTTTAGCAAAGACAAATGTGGTGGGGGCGTCGAATAATTGATAGGGTTCTTTAAGCCAACTCATATTTATTGGTCAAGTTGTCCCTGTAATATGATGGTTTTATTTGTTTGAATACAGTATAGACTATATGGTGGCATTGTCTTTCTAGGAATATTTATTTTTGTGGAAAACTTTTCCACAAACAACTCGTCTTAAAACTTTTCCCTTGTTATCATCAACTGGTTAAAACATTATCTCAAACCAAAAGATCGTGGGTTTAAATCTCCAACCCCACGTGTACTAAAAAAAATATTATAATGGGTAGAATCAAAGGATAACTATGATCAAACTATAAAAGAAAAACAAGCTGATTAAATAGGGTGGCAAAGGCTTCACTTGATGCCAGCCTGCTTCAACATCTGATCTCTAAGATCCAATTCAGATTCAAAAGACAATGAAAAACCAAATAATCTGTAAAGCAAAAGAGCCATCTCCTCAAACACAGATGGCATTTGTTTTGAAGGATAGGCATGATCGAGTAAGAGACTAAGAGATGAATAGAAGCAATAGGACAGAAGCCTTTCTACAACTAAAGACCAAATGACATTAGGATCTACTTAATAATGTTGTGTCGTGGTCATCCTAATTACTTTACACGATCAACCCCTACAGCTAAAGTTTGATCAACATTAGAGGAGTTTTTGGCTTCTCAGCATGAAAAGCAAGAAGCATAACAAGTCACAATTAACACACATACATCGCTACTGTTTAATGGTTAGGTATTACAGACAAACCATTGGGAAAGTAAATAACAGGATCGAAGTCATCGAATCAGCAGTTACCATCTTCAGAGATCAGTCATGTTTATCGGTAGTAAGCTGGTTGATATGCCGGGGGCATTGCACTGCCGTAGCCACCGTATGCAGGATAGGACATTGGAGGTGAAGGGAAAGATCCAGCATGTAGAGGAGGAGCCGCTTCAGGTGAGTAAGTGTAAGGATTTGCAGGTGGGCTTCTGCTGCCATACATGGACGGTGGGGAATGGTAAGGTGGGATGCCAGCAGGGTATTGAGAGTGTGAAGGAGACCTGACAAATGCGGGAGCTGCAGGGTATGAAGATACATATGCATTTGTCAGACGACCAGCCTTGGCAGGTGGCATAGGACCGCCATTGTTTGCCCGTGTTCGTTTGTTGGCAGGGACTGCAGCTGGCTTTCTCTTCTCTACCTTAACCTTTTCCAGTTGTTCAAGGCGTTTCTTAAGGTTTTCTGGAGGGAACTCCTCCTGAAGCTTGTATTCTTCAATGCACTTGATGACAGCACGGAGTGCAGATTGCTCTTTCCGTGCAGCAAGGTGCTGCAACAAACAAGAAGAAAATATACCAATCACTTCTGCTTTCATAATATGTACAGAATTCGTTGAAGAGATCAAATCATACAAAGAACCTGGAACTGAGGACCAGTTAGTTTTGGACCAATCAAACACACATAGATAGCCTATAACTATAACATAATTTCTACTACCTACAAACAGATGACAGAGGTATACAAAATGAAAAACTATCACACTAAAAGACATGAATGCATAACAAATGAATGGTAAACTGCATTTATATAATCATCTGAAGGACGCCCATTGATGATCCCTCCTCACCACGTGAAAGATATAAACATGAATGCGGTAACTGATTTGAATTAGTAGAAAAGAGAAGTTACAAAATAAGATAAAATATACCATTGCTCTGCCAGCATTATTTGGGTCCTCAGAAATAGCAGCTGCAGCTTTCTTTGCATCCTTCAGATAAGCTTTCAGCAGTGGAACAGGGGGGAACTTATCCGCAAGACCAACTTCATATGTAAAATGCACAGCATCAAGCTGCTGTCCCCGGCTGATTAATTCTTCAATCATATCTACACATGATAGCAGCTTAGAAGCATAAAAAATTTCATCTGCAGCTCTCCCATTACAGTTATAACTTCCATGATATATTGATATTAACAATAACCAAGGAAGCAATTTAGAAATAAAATAAGATAGGGGAAAGTTATAGTATGACCAAGCTAACAACAAGGATATCCAATACTTATGGCCCAGAAGACAACACATCAACGAGGCTAACAACAAGGCTACCCAAACCAACCATCAAGCAACAAGGCTTCCGTAATAGTTTTAATAATAATAATAAATCAGGAAAATGATTTACAGTCAAAATGAGATGGGGGGAATTTATATCATAACCAAGCTAACAACAAGGCTATCCAAGGTATACATATGGCCAGAAGAGAGTAACGCCCTTCCAACCACCTAGTAGAACAAAATTGATTCATCAAAAAATAAGTTGTTATCTGCCATTTAATCACAAATCACGCATGAATCCACATCACATTGCAACATATAGGAGGACACATAGCCGCATGCATACAGATGTAAACCCACAGAATTATCTCAGGTCAAAACCATTTCATTTGGTAAGCTATGCAATAAACCAAACCCGTTTATCTATCAATTTCAAAATATTTCTAGTAAAGGCATCATAATTTATCTAAAATAAAACTAACACTTACTGCGGTAACTGGTAAGAGACCTAATCCGATATGTAATCGCTAATTCAATATGTCCCTGTTTATTAAACTCCCAACCCACATGTTCAACCACTTTGTGGTAACTGGTAAGAGACCACTCGGCTAAGTGCTAACATCAAATTAATTCTATAAAAAACAACTCAGCCTCAAATTCATGGAGTGTTTTGAAAACATTGATATGCTACCAACGTAATCCTTCTCTTAAATATAATTAAATGAGGTTTCACGAATCATCCCTTCCATATAGTTCCATGTTTGGATCTTTAAAAATAGAAGAACATAACAACCCATTTCAGATGAGGGTATTATACCAGGCATTATATCATAACAACTCAGCCTCAAATTCATGGAGTGTTTAGAAAAAATTGATATGCTACCAAGTCATGCTTCTAAAACAAACTCAAGATCAGAAATAAAAACGAAAGGGAAATTCAGGGAATTATACCAGGCATTATATCCCCGAGGCCAAGTGACACCGCCAGCTTGGGCATCTGCTTCCGCCAGGCCGAACCAACAACAAGCTTCCTATACAAATCAACATCTTCTCTCTTCACAATCCCGAAAGTAACCAAGTGCTGCAAAAAGGTGTGCACGTCTGGCGTCCTAACATTCTCAATACCACCTCGCTCTTCCAAGCTCGCCTTCCAAGTTTCAGCGATCTCCTTGGCGCGCTCTTTCATGCTAGGCGTCACCAAAATCCTCGACTTCCCGATCACTGGGTCTACAACAACTGGAATCAGCGATTCAAGCACCAAAACACAAGCCCACCCCAAATCGTTCCCTCCATCACTTCTTTCTACTCTCTTATCCAGTGGAAAGACCTCCGAGATGGCCTCCAGCACGAATCTCGGCGGATCGATGCATTCCGCTAACGCCAGGTGCATTTTAGCCCTCAATGTCTCCAGTTCCTTCTTCTTACCAGTAACAAACCTCCAAAATCCACCAGAATCCATTTCCAAACAGAACGATTTCAGCTTCAATAACAATCCATCGCCATCATCGACTTCACCATTCTCATCGGCGTCCTTTTCAAGAGCTTTAAGCGCAGCCTCCATACTTTTCTCGACCTTACCGAGCGCGATCTGAACACTGCCCTGGATACTACCCTCGCGCTTCTCCAGCTCGTCAAGAGACTCCTTAGTCTGATGATCTAGGGTTTGAATTTTATGCCTGAGCGCCTCCGATTTCTTGAGGAGATCCTGCTCCAGATTAGTGAAGTGGTCGGAGAGCTCCTTCCAGAGCAAGGTACAGCTCGTCATCAGAGAAGTCTGCCTTTGGAACTCGTCGAAACTCGGGTGAGTCAACTCGCTCAACTCGCCGGGATCGGGGATCGACCCCATTTTTCCCTTTTTATCGCTCGTACTGCGGCGGCGCTGCGGCGGAGGAAGAGAGAGAGAGAGAGAGTGCGGTGTGAAAAGAAGAGAAGAGGGAATGAAACTTGAAACGGAAGAGATAAATCAAAGCGACAGAACACTGAAATTATATCGACAAATGAGAGAGTGACACGTAGTGGAAAATTACCGGAAACCGGCGTCCAAAAGTTACTTGTGAAGCAATTCTAGAATGCGCCGACGGTACCTTCGCTTTCAAATGTTTCAATTTGAATGAAGATATTCTATTTTTGTATTTTTATTCAAGTTTTTCTCAATTTTGCTTTTAGTTTTTTTTTTTCAATTTTCAATTTTAATTTTTGTTTAGTACAATATGGGAGTGAGAATTCAACTCTTAACCTAATGGTTAGATACACGTACCTTAATCTGAGTTGGTTATATCATTTTAATCTTACTAATAAAAAGTAGATGTAATTAAATTATTATCTTGTTAACATATCAACTTGTAGGTAACTTCTTAGTAGAAATGAATTTTATTAATATTATATGTCAATTAACAGATGCGTTCATCTACCTATATAGTAAATTAATAATTTAATTATATATTAACTCTCTGTTGACCAACTTTAATAGTTTTATTTTGGAGGAACTCCATTGAAAAATTTTAACATATTAATCATAAAATTTAGAATTCTAAAATATTAGTGACCACAAACTCAAAAGATTAGTAGTGACCATTTTGTATGTTAGCCTTACATTTTTAACATTGATAGATCTATCAATTTTTTCTATGAACTACCTATTTTAATCTAAATCTCAATATGTTTTGGAACCTTTATTTTTCTTTTTAGTAATAAATCTTGTCAATACCATGTTTCTAAAATGTTAATATGACATGTTAATTAAATTAATTAATGATAATGTGGTAAGACATCACACAAGATAATAGATTAACTAAATAAAATAAGAGCAAATAGATAAAAAAAAAAGTTGATGAAATGAGTGAGACAAATATATTTGTGGAGTGGAATCTTAAACCTTCGACTTTGAAGAAGATAATTGGTGATTTATCAATTGAATTATGTCATAATTGACTACTTTATTAATATTTTTAGATATTAAAATAGATACACCGTCAAATTTCATAAACTACTTCTTCCTTAATCGTAATTTAATCCAGCGGACAAAATCATTGAAATTTTTAATACTTCTAATTCATGAAGACCAACGATGTGTCCATTTCAGAAGTATTTTATTTATGTCATTTTGCTGTCTATTCTCTGAAAATTCTTCAAAAGGCCGTTTTATTTAATTTAGTACAGAATAGACAAAACAATGACACATGACTTAATTTAAGATCAACTGGCTAATATTTTATAAACAGATAAAAACATAATTCAAACAACAATCTAAAAAAAGTCAGCTTTTTTCTTTTATTTCAAACAAGAATAGAAATTGATTAACACGGAATATTTTTTTTTAACTCTACGGACCAAACTAAAAATATAAAGAGTTGCATATAATTTTTACAAAATTATTGAAATAATCCTATTGACGAATCAATTTGCCAACACATTTTATCAAATTATTATTAATATAATTCTTAACAAAAAGACGTTAAATTCAGCCTAATTCAAACCGTAATTACAAATTTTAGTTTGAATCCCCCATTACAATTTCAGACGATAATTGTAATGAAGAGATATTTGAATCTTTCCCTACAAAAAAAGTGAGATATTTGTTTCGCATATTGTTGGTGAGATTGAAAAAATGGTAAGAAAAGAAAGAAATTGGGTAAAGTTGAAGCAAGATGCATTCTTTGCTTGATAGAGTTGGCCATTGGATTTGAAGATAAGATTTGGAAAGGTGCATAGGGCAACAATTTTCTTGATAAGAATGTCAAATTTTCCATAGAAATGTCAAGAGGTTGTTTATCAATTGTTATCAAAAAAATATATTTCCCTTTTTCCATTTGTATGATGTATGAATTTGGTCAAATTAGGTTGATTAATGAACTTCGACATGGTTAGAGATTGCAGATACTTGCATAAGAGACTTGACACAAGTAATTTGGGTCTCGTATTTGACAAAATTTAATGAAATATATATCAACAATCCAATCTTTATAGAGATGAGAGTGATCATTATCATCACTAGTAGCAGGTGATCAACCACACCCACCCATAACAAGGTTTATAATAAACAACTAGGGAAGTCATAGGCATAATATGTGGCACCTTAGACTATACCTTTATTAATCATCACACAGAAATGTAATTTGCTAGGTCGACATAAAGTGCAGAACAATTGTATATGGTTTCCTACCCTGATCATGTCTATAGTGTCTAGTTTAATTAATCCCTACAAGATTGCTAAATGACATTCAATGTGACCTCATGATCAACATTTTGATCTCGTTAGAAATGAAATACCAAGTACATTATCCCTCTAGTCTCACTTTGAAAACACTACGTAATATCTTAATCGTATCTTAATCTTATGTTGGCCAACCCACCATTACCTAAATCCTGCACCAATGAAGAAGAATCAGTTAACAAGAACTTATGTATGTAGAAGTCAAAACGAATCTATCTCAACAGTAATTGACACGTCTCCAACCAAAAAGTTGAGTTCGAACACCACCCCAACAAACGGATATGCATATAGACATGGTTAGAGTGCAAAAAAGAGAGAAGAATTAGGGTTTGTGGGAAGGGAAGAAAGCACTTTCCCGAAAACCAAAGTAAAAGAGGAGAGAGAGGTGGGGGATGGGCCATGGGCACTGAGTCTGACCACCACATGGCTTCAGTCAGTTAAAGCGCAGACAGATGCCAAAACAGAGTACGCAATTATACACTACACACTCCCATTTTTCTGCCTCCTTGACAACATCATCTCCCAGCATGCGCATCACACCTCTAAAGCTTACACCAATTCTTCACCTTTGCCACTACTCAATCCGTTTCATAATTACCTCTACAACTCAAATTACCACACAAAATCAAAGCTAACCCTCATTTCTCCAAATAGTTTACCAGCTTCTTCACACGTGGCAAAGATATATATTCAATATATACAGCTATGATGTAAACCATCCAATATTATGGATAAGATTCCTAGCTGGGAATGTCAAGGTATCTTCCACCGACACTGAAGGTGAAGGCTAAATTTTCAGAAAACATCACAACCCCAGAGATAATATCTTTCCTATTTCTACTTTTGATAGAAAAATTCTTTAAATCATATCAAACACAAACCAGAGAAGACTGAAAAGCTAAAAAAAGGCCTCCTCTGCTACCTCGCCCAGCAAATGCTTCATGAACATGCCTTCCAAAAAGTGTACCCAAATCAATGAAATATAAAAAAATAATAATAATAATAATAATAATCAAATTCAGCATTTTAACCCCTTCACCAGCATAGGATTCACGCCTGCTTGACCGTTCTGCTGCACACAGATCTGTACTCCAATTTTTTCTTTTTTTTTTTGGATAGAGATCTGTACTCCAACTAATCTATATATATATAATACATATAAGCAAGAGTTCAATCCCATCAAAATATATATTAGTGTATGGTTGTTCATCAATTGGAATCTCCCGCTGATGGAACGGCAGAGCATCCAACTCCGTGTGTGCCTGCTGTTTTAGAAACCAAGCAACAGAGCACCTCACCTACTCAAATAACTTCCCTTTTGATACACAAGCATCAATAAGTACAAGCATAAACGTAACTAGAGACAGCCTAGACTGATTGCGGAGCACTTGCTTATAATTTGTATACTTGTCCTGAGTACTCGGCAACGGATTAGATGCTAAGACAGGGACCAATTATGGTCAACTATGCTTATATTCCGTTCTAACATATGTTGAAACCACTACCAACTAATAGCAGGTTATGAATGTGCGGGTTTGTTAATGTAACAACATACTAATAATTAAAGCTTCTTTCAATCATTTGGATTTGAAAAGGTAGACAAACAACCAGATCCATATTCCATACCCCGCCATACACATTAATCGTTCTATGGAAGAATTAAAACTATGCAACAAATCCTGGAAAAATCCTGAAGTTACATTACTGGTAGACCAAACAACCACTTCCTTTAGACAAAGGATGATATTCACCAAGCCGTTTGGTAAAGACTTGTAAAGACTTCACTTCATCAATGAACCATCGAGCTCAAAAATGACATGGATCTGACCTTTTGCAGTTGAACCAAGGGTACAAAATGAACACGTGCTGAACTATATATTTCTCCAGATATTCTACCTGGACGATTTGAAGTCCCTACAGCTCTCTATGGCTACCTTCTTCCTTGTATCGAAATCAACTTTGTCCATATCAGCTGCAGTTGCAAGATAACCATAAAAAATCCTTTTCTTCTCTCCAGTCTTTTCATCCGTCTTCACAAGGTTTGGATTTTTGTCATCATCCATACTAAACACTGCAGGCCGCACGTGAGCCCAAGCCATACGTCCATGACCACCCTTCTCAAAAAATTCAGCCAGTCTCTTAGCTTCATTGAGGCCAGACTGATCACCCGAAAACTTGATCAACGTTGTGCCCAAATGACCATCTCTTCCATACAGAGACTTTGACTTCCCACCCCCAAACCCAAGGTCTGAAAAAGAAAAAAGGAAGGCCAAATGACTCGTCAAGACAACTTACTGCCAACAAATTGATAGCAAACTAGCCATTAGATTATAAAAGGTAAAGCCCTTGAACTAGAGACAGAAGTGGTTGTGTAGAAACCACACAGCCATGTTGAAAATTCTGTGATTACTAAAGCTTAAAAAGCTTCAGAAGCTACAAGCATATCAGACAGATCCCACATGGTACATAGCACGATTATTTAAAACAGAAACAACTATGGCACAAAAATCCAGGCACCCAGTACTGGAAGGTAGAGAATATGGAAAACCAAATCAAATATAATAAAAAATGAAAGAGACCACCAGAACCATTACAATCATGTCTAACAAAGTAACGAAACGCTACACTAGCTACTAGATAAATAATCAGTCAATCACGTACTCTTATGTAACCAAGGAACACAAACAAAAGGCAATGTGGTGTCAGATACAAAATTTGCCCTGATGTTAAGCATAGCTTAATGTGAGATCATCTCCGATTTATCTAAATCTAGCTCTCCTGTCTGGTATTGCAGAATTTCATTGCAGAACCTATCATTACCTCCATCGTCTAACACACAAGAGACAAATGAAGAATAGGGATCAAAAAACGGACTTCTGAAATAAAAGACTGAAATTACAAGTCTATGTTGAAATAGTCTTAAATCAACCAATACTGTTCCGGTTCGCATCACGCATTAGTCTTAGTAAATGCAGGAAAAATGAATGCACGATTAAATTAAGAGGTTGCAGAGTAAAGAACCATGTAATTAAGCAAATGCATCAGTCGCTAACCTCTCATAAGTCTAAATAATGTATTCATAACTCATGAACGTTAACCAACCAAGATTATTGGGTAATTAAAAAATTCACCAATAACACCAAAACAACAGGAGAGAATGAAGGATGTTAATTAGCAAAGGGATAAAAAAAATCTTAAAAATTTGAACGTGCCATCAACTTATTTATAGGGATTTCAGATAAAAACTTAAGGTTAATTAACTATGAGTACATTAAGAAGCAGATAAATAAAAACATAGTTCACATCAGAACTATAATAAATAAATAAGGTACTCCCACTTTCTAAACTGCTTGCCCAACTAAACAGATGGATCATCTGTGACGGACTTGAGAGTGAGGAACCTGACAAGAAAACAATTTCCACTTGTACAGTGTGACCCCTACCTCCAGTTGATAAACACTTTGACCAAAATCAACTAAAGGGAGAAAAGAGAAACAGCTTCCTTAACATTCAATCAATACGAAGCTTAAGTTTTACTGCAAAAGAAAACTACAAAAGATGGAGGATAAGGGTACTCTACTTGAGCAAAAGGATTAAAAAATCTCTTCCAATTCGCTTTGAAAGAGTTCCACTAACTCAATAACAAAACTATAAGAGAAGTACCAAAAGGTTCACCGCGTGCCGTCAAACTTATTCATGTAGGATTCAAATAAAACTTCAGGTTTATTAAATAAATGATAAAGATCATGAAAATTCTAATCAGCATCTAAAAAATAACTAAGTATACCACTTTCTAAACCTATTGCCGAACACAGATGGACATCTGTGATGGACTTGAGAAAGTCCAGAGATGCTTCAAGTGCTTCTTCTAAGTGTTTCTGAGCAGAACAGTTGCAGATGCAGTATTGCCTAGCCTAGTTGATCAGAGACCTTATTCTATCTAGAAAGAGATAAACGATTCAAACAGCAATGAAGAATGATGAGATGTAAAAAAGTGCATTATACCTCTAATTTTACTATCCATTGCTTTGTTTCCCAAACCCTCCATGCGCCCATCTTTACCCTTTCCAGTAATTGTATTATGGATGATCACTAGAGGAGGCCACATAATAAGATCATCCTGATTAGCTGCTGCTTCATCAGCAGATAGAAACTGGTATCCTCTCGAGTTATCAGGAGACTTTGAGTAGTTCCACCCCATTAAAACACAAAGAGCTTTGTGTAAACCCAAATGATCCACTTGTGAATCAGCACTATCAGAGTTGTACGTGTGCATAACAAGGCCATGCATATCTGGAAATTCTCTAGATGACCTGAAAGTAAGCATATAAAGGAGGGGGAAATATTCTTTAGGGACCCAGATTATAATTTTCAATAGGTTCAAACTATAATACAAGCCTACAAATTTGAACCAAAATGGGAAAAAAGTGGTGTAGACCACTCGAAATGGTAAGCTGTAGGTGGAAACGAAGACTCCAAAATTGCAAAAAGCATCATCACGCACAGAAATCAGGCAGCAATTCTACAACTTCCCACAAAATCTTCACTCAAATGCAAAGCAAATCTCAAAACTGATTTTTTAAAATAAAGTTACCATTAAACCTACAACCACTAAAGTTCTTTTCTAAGTGGTGTAGTCAAGTATGGAAGATTCAGTCCAGACAAATAACAGAAGAGGCAAGGTTTCTACGTCTCAGGTTCTCCTGTCACAACATTCATCCATGTTGACGTAGATTGCAGGACAGATAATTGATATGGATGTCAATGTTGAATGATCAGCATCATAATTTATTTTTACATAACTCTTAAATCTTTAAATTCAGTCAATTTCATTCTGAGAGGAACTTTAGTAAACAAAGACCTAACTTTGACGGTCTGTGTTTCAAGGTGTCTCTTACTTGTCTGCCAATTCCATTTATCAACACATTGGAAGACTGAACTCTTCCCAAATGTTCCTGTCATTTGATGAGTATTGGAATATCTAACGTATTTATGAGATGAGAAGCAGTTTATTAAAAAACAAACGTGCACAATATTAAGAAACCAATCAGGCTAACAAGGTTCACATATTTGCATAGTTGGAAGCTCATAGGCACATTTCTTCTTAACATGACTATGAGAAAGACTAAGGATTCAAAAACATTTTACCAATTAAAGAACAGGTACACCGTGTGAATACCAAAGGCTGCTAACAAAGTTATTACTTTCTTTTTTTATAGTACAACAAATTTGAGGTGGGGATTTGGAGGTTTGAGAAGGAGATACTTTAATTGAGCTATGCTCACATTGGCCTTATTGAGAAAAATAAAATATCAAGGCTAGGAGCCATAATATTCAAAGTAATTAGAAATCTCCAGCGGGCAAAGATTAGGAAAGGGATATAAACTTCTTTTTGGACAAGAAACTTAACTTTCATTACCAAAAGAGAACAAAAGGGTGAGATGAGATATCCCCACGAGCCACAGGATTACAAAAAAGACTACCAAGTAGCCAAAGATTCTAGAGACACCATAATTACAAAAGACATTAATACTAGATGCCCAAGAGGACACAAAGATTCTAATTCTAACACACTCCTGCAAAACCTCTCTTTCTGATTCTTCTCCAAGGAAAGTCCAATTTCTTTCAAACCAAAGCCTCCAAACCAAACCAGCTATCCAAATGGACCAAAGGACTTTTGCTTGCCCTTTAAAGTACGTTCCAAGGAGCAGTTGAAGAAATGCCTCAAAGGGATATAATATTTTAAAAGAAACAAATCCTCGTGTAGGGAAGCCCAAGATGAGAAGACAATTCAAAACTGACTTTTTTCCAGAAATGCAAGGGTAAGTCATGGAGTTTAATCCAACCTCCATAACCTTGAACTCATTCTTTCCTACTATGCATGTCAAAATCCCATTTATCAATTTTCATGTGAAACTTATCAATTTTCCTTCACTTTCCAACAGTTATCTGCTTATAGAACATACTGTTATCTTCAACTTTTAATAATGCTTTATCCATAAAAGGATTAAACACACAACGTGGAGAGAATTCTCTTTTTATAGTATCATAAATTGTCCGCACTTGGAGATAACCAATATGTTATTCCAGACTACTTCTAAAACTTCTTCTTCTTTGATCCAAAAAGATCTGTCTTTTTTCAGCACCTTTTTCCTTGAAAGATATTGCCCAGCTTCGGTGTCTCCCTAGCTTCTACAGATACTTCATTTGAGATTCGACCAATTGCTGTCTTCACTTTAATTGCCACCGATTTATATGCGTCTCTCTCTTCCTTAGAATGAATTTCTTTTACTGCTTCAGCAAATCTTCCTTCAGGAATCCTTCGTTCTGGGATGACAGCCTTTTTCCTTTCTCCGCAGGAGTGAACTTTCTTTTATGATTCTATAGATCTTTCATTTGAGCCTCCATGCTCCTGATAGAGAAGACCTTCAGCATTGACCAGAAATCAAGCCAACCACAATCCTGATGCAAGATTTCAGGATTCAGTGGGAATAGAAACTATACGTCTTCCCCCACGAGTTGGCCACATAATTCATTCTATGAACCAAGACTGCCTGATGCAAGATTGTGGATTCGGTTAATACCATGACATCTCGATCCTGGAAAAATAAACGAGGGCATGCAGGCATTTGGATCAACTCTGCCATATATGACTCTAAAACCATAAGAACTAAAATCACATTCTTGTTTACTTCTTCTAGCATATAACTATCATTTTCAGCAGAAAAATGAATCATCAACTTTGCAACTATTGACGTCCATCAATTAAAACTGTAGAAAATCTGCTTCAAGAACTTAAAATACTTCAATCACAAAAAAACCAAACTCTAGGGAGAACGAGAGAGCATTTTTTACCAAGCTCTAACAGCCACTTGTTTGTTTTTTAGCAAAGGATCCAAAAATAGGTGTTCGAGCCACTTTCTAATTGGAACATTTCAGAAGGGTGTGGTAGCGTATGGTTTTTAGAGGATATCTTAGACTCGTGAGCCAAGATCCACTCAAAAGAGTGTGGACTGTGGTTGCTCACGTTGACCCTATGCCACAAAGTGTTGGACTCTATATATAATCGCCACCCCAACAGATAATTTTCTTTTGTACCCGTGTTTCCCAAACACAGAAAAGCTAGGGTCCATCACATTCTCTAGGTAATTTTAAAAAGTAGAGATTTGCAAGTAAAATGGCCTAAATTGTCACTTAACCAGACTCTATAATTGAAGAAATTATTCGTCCAATGAGCAACCTTCCACCTCATTAATATCAAAGCAACCCACTTGGCCACCTAATTCCACAAACATTTCAAATTGGTATAGCCAAGAGAGTTTCTTCAAAGATTTCTCTTATTGATTTTAACATCAAGTCAACTAGAAACTATAAATATCCCACTTACAGGCAGGGATTAGAGCCTAACTAAACAACTACCAACAGAGAGATTTTACCACTACATATAATGAGTCAAATAACCAGCCGGTTTACTCCATACAGCAAACAAGTTATTCTTGATATATATAACTTTCAATGATAACCATACACCAAGTCTAAAACCAACAAATAGACTGGACCAGAAAAAATAAAATTTCATCCCAACGGTCCATCAAACTGTATTGCATGGTTTAAAGAGGCCATGCCTATGCCAACACACAATATCAAAGGCAAATCATTATCACAATGAAACAGAACAAATTGCCTAAAGTTACAGGGTTATGGAACTTCCCCCATGATGCAACCATGCATTTCATGAAAAATCAAGTATATACCCAAATTTAATGCATCACACGAGGACTCACAGGAAGGAATTAAAAATTTTAAGAGTAACAAATAAGAGAATAGAAGCAAACGACAAATAGAACCAATGCTAAATCATATTAACAAGACTCAATTTTCATTGAAAACCCCTTCAGGAATTTCCAAAAGCCAAACAATATGTATATGACAATCACATAAACTGGGTGAAAGCATACGAAGCCTTTCACATAAATTAGAAAGCAAAATTATGCTTGAGTCTCTTCGTTTATCTTGAACTATCCTTATCAGTCAATTTGGTTTTCTAAAGTATAATGCTGAAAAATGATAGACGGCCGGTTCTATTTCCATCTAATTGTCATAAAATGTTGGTTTCAACATTTTTTATTTTCTTATACCAGCATGCCAATCAGAAGCATTGGTTTTGGTTAAAAACTGACCCACTTACACCTCTTCCCTACATTAAATAGTGGGGAGAAAAGCATAGGAAGAAGAGCACAACAAAAGCACTGACCTGAACACTCAACAGTAGCCAGCATCCATGCTTTCCTCAAATGCTTTTACGTGACACTTATAAGGAAAAGCAGCAGGATAGGAAAAGAAATACCATTAAAGGAAAGGGTAGCATATCAAGAAGTATGTACTTTACGTATCCATTTCCTTTCTCGGTCACAACCACAACAATAGCAAACAAACAGTGCATATATTGGTTGACAGCAACAACCACAAATCATAGATTTCAGATGCAGTATATTACGAGGGAGTTTAGTTCTCCTTTCCCTTATTTTGTACCTCTCCTCTTCTCGTTAATTCAATTATTATACATATTAAAATACAAAATTACATAAAATACAATGAAAGCATATAATTTGCCTCCCTATTTGTAATTCTTCATCGCATGCTAAGTAGGAGAAAAGAAAGGTATAGGAAGAAGAGCACAACAAACCACTGGCTCGGACACTTAACAGTAAGCCAGCACCCAGACTAGACTCAAATTCTTTTACGCCAGACTTGAGGAAAAGTAGCAGGAGAAAACAGCTTTAAAGGAAAGGGCAACGAACCAAAAAGCATATACTTTACGTATTTACCTCCTTCTCGATCACAACAACAAAAAGTGGAAACAAACAACGTAATGTATTCGCTATCATCATCCACCACAAACACTCACCGACGCAGGGACAAGAAGCGTTAATTATAAGCAATATAAAGAAATAGCACAAGTCAAATAGAAAAGGCATAGAGAGTCCCATTGCATCAAACCTTGCACAGGCAAGACATTGGAGACGCCCATGCTTCCCGTTGCCCAAATAATTCTTTCTCTGATTTGCGTTCTCATTGATAGTCTTCACGAAGTGAACAAATGCCTTTTTCAATGCATTCTGATCAACTTCTAAATATTTAGGAGCCACATTGTCGCCGCTACCTAACCTTAAACCTTCATTTTCATAACCCCCACCAACTCGCATGTACTTCGAGAACCTCATATCCTCTGTTCTACTATATGGGTCACTCGTTCCCACTAAAAAATCTCCCCGTCGTTCGCCGGGGCCTGAAAAAAATCCATTTGCATTCCCGTTATGCAAGAATTGCTGCTGTCGCCTAGATAATTCGTCTTTGTCATCCTTCCTATCCTTCTCATTGTCGTCATTGAATTTCCTTTTCATCGAAAATTCAGCAGCACCACCACGCTCATCAGCCCCTCGAGAATTCCAGTGATCTTGAGGCCTAGCACGCGCAAATTGTTCTTCCCGATTACCCCGAAACTCATCTGGGCTCATAGGGCCACCTGGGGGAAACCGATGATCAAATCCACCATATTCACGGCCAGGACCCCCGGAACCCATTGGTAAAAACCGGCCAGCAAGGTCCATGGGCCTTGCAGGCGGAGTAAAATCTTGATAGTCGAGCGGGAGAGCGAAGTAGGACCGTACACTACCATCGGCAAGAACAATCGTGCGGCGCTCAAGCATGTGGAATCCATAAGAGGGCGGAGGCAATGGGCCAAGAGCCGAGGGGTCAGGAAAGGGAGGAGAAGGGATTGGAGCCGAGGCCGGAGTCGGATTGACACCCTTGTCGGTGGGATGCATGGGGTGCGTCGAACCCGGGCTAATTGCAGTTTTCGGAGACGGTTTGTGAGGTTTGGAAGTTCTAGAATCGGATTTGGGATCGGAGGGAGGATTATTGTTGGAGGTGGACTCCCAACGGGATTTCCGGTTAGACGGGGCGGCGGAAGAAGAAGAAGGTTTCTGAGATGGCTTGGTGGTATTGTTACCGCCGGCCATGGCTGCTCCAAAAGCGGGCGGAGCCGCCTAGGGTTTACGAAAGAGAGAACAGAAAAAATCACCGTTTTGGCTTCGGGAAGACGGAGCGGTGAGTGAGGATTTTATTCTGGCGATAATACGCGATTGCTTCTCGATTCCCGTATTTTTATCCAACTTCTCAATGCTTCTTTTAACATTATTGTTAATATTTTTATCCATATTTCTATAGTTAAAATAATGCAAATATAGATATAATATTAATAAAAATGTATATTTTATTCAAAAGTTGTGAAATGTTTATTTGTTAATTTAACTTATCTTTACAGCCTTTTCAAAAATATTCCTCCACTCTCACATTTTATTGATTATTAATCAATATTTTGGTTGAAATTTTCATGGTACACAAATTCTCAGATTTTAATAAATCTATAGTTATTTAATTGTCTGTGTGAATAATAAATTATGAAAGCAGGTGGGCTAACAAATTTAATGGTGTGGATTTTTTAAGTGATTTTCATAGTTTGGATTTCTAAAATCATATATAATTTGCAATTTATTAAAATAAAATAAAAATGATAGAATTGGTGGTTCTACATTGTTTTTTAAATTTTCTTTATATAATGTGGATTTAAAAAATAAAAAAATATATTTGGTGGGATATTCATACTTAGATGCAATGAATAAGATTTATTAGAATCAAAATCTCAAATTAAACGGACATATGTAAAATATTGTGTAATATAATTATTAAATAACACAAGTTGAAACATCCTTACTCAATACTAATATATTTATTTTCTAATTTTTAATTCTAATTTATTTATTTTCTAATTTTTAATTTAGTATCAAATTTGCAAGATACATTATTTATAAAGGTTTATTGTTATTGACAAGAGTATAATTAATTGGTTAAGTCATAAATCTAAAAAGTTGGAGACTCAAATTCTAACCCGTTGAATCGGAAACAACGTGGACATAATTAAATAACTAGCCTAAAAGGTACAATTAAAAATACAAGATGATTATCTACTTTTATCGAGTTAATTTAAATGAATTTTGTGTGATATAACATTTTAAAAATACACCTATAATATAAACCTCAGATTTGTATGGATAAAGTCTGTATCCACATTTCCGGGACGATTATAAAAACCCAAATCCAAACGATAAAGCTTGTTTCTTTCCAAATCCCAATTCGCGCTGCACCAAGAGATCGACGGAAAGCTCTTCTCTGCATATCCAGAAGTAAGAACTTGAACTTGAACTAATTATCTTCCAATTTCTTTACCTGATTAGGTTTCCAAGTTCATCCTCTTCTCAGGATTCGGCTTCCCACTGATTCTTCGCTGCTCTGTAACAATGCTGGCAGAAAGATAAAGATTAGGTACGCACACGCACACCCATGGCTCTGGTTGACTTGATCAGTCTGTTCCTGTCGCAAATTCGGTATTCAATTGATGAACAGAATCTAATTCGACCACAACAGGCTTAATGAGTACAGCATTTGAAAAGATTTCTATGGTTTGGTTTTCTAATTTGTTCTAATCAGAGGCTGCAATGGGGAGGTTTGTTTTACACGGAACCCACGATTTCACAGAATAATGGTTTATTTTCCTGCAGGGGATGAAGCTGGAGCCGGAAGTGTATAGAGGCTCATTTTGGTTGGAGTAATAAACTAGGACGAAGATGGCTGCATTTATGCAAGCAAAGATCTGTCCCAGAACTACTTCATCATTGGATAGAATCTTTAGAAGTGAAAATGGGGGTGAGTAACATCACCTGTAGCCATAAGTTTATGTTATGGATCTGTAGCCATTGTCAAATCTAAATTTCGTTCGTAAGACAGCCTCATTCTTGGGAAAATGAGGATTCTTTTAGATGCTTTTAAATTTCAAATGTATTGCTGTAGGCATGGTCTTGAATTACTCTCACGTTCCTGAATCTGAATGCACCCATACAAGAACTTCATTCTTCTACTCTTTCTTTCTTAACAGATAAACTGCGATCCAGGTCTCAAGTTGTGCTTCCATCTCAAGAAGTTTGTAGACGTCAGTTATTGTGTAATGGCATGTCATTGGTTGTGTTTCTCGCATTTAACAATGGATCGATGCCATTGCTGGCCCGGGCCGAAGAAACCCCAAATGACAAGCAGGAGGAGGATAATGGAGTTGTCGGGGTGATTAAATCGATATTTGATCCAAATGAGAGAACCAAATCCGGGAAAGTATTGCCAAAGGCTTACCTGAAGTCTGCAAGGGAGTTGGTGAAGACACTGCGTGAGTCAGTACAGGAAGACCCCAAGGATGGCGCTAAATTTAGACGAACTGCAGACGCTGCAAAAGAATCGATTCGAGATTATTTAAGCAATTGGTTGGGGCAGCAAACAGTTGCTCAAGAGGTATACAAGTGAAAAACAGATAATGTAGTTCATGATGATCATCAGGAATTTATAACATTTCTTCCATAAATCACTTGCAGGAATCTTACGCTGAGCTAGAGAAAGCAATAAGGTCATTGGCCAGCTTTTATGCAAAGGCTGGACCATCTGCGCCACTGCCAGAAGCTGTTAAATCTGATATACTGAATGATCTGGACAAGGCTGAAGAATTCTTGTAATTGACTGGTTTTAGAGCTCTAAATGAATATTTTTGTTACATAACATTTCACCTCTGAGATTTTTGAGTTTTGCGGCTACTTCTGTTGCTATGCTCCTCCATCCTTCTTGATCACACAAAGTGTTCAGATTCAATACTTTCTCATCTGTGAAATTGGCTAAGTAGAAAAAGAAATTTACGTTCAATGGATTGAACAAGAAAAAGAACAGAAAATTGTAAAACTCAGTGTAGTAGCTGATGAGGTCTTGTACATCACTTACTAAAAACCTAGCATAAGTGTTCACATCTTCTGAAATTGGCTACTGTGTAACATGTGACCATTTGAATGTTGTAAATCAGTTTTTGGACTACAATGAAATTCATAATTTTCTAGTGAAATACTACAAATTTTAGAACTTCCTAACATCTGGATAAGCCATTTCTGCTCTTATCCTCTCTCCCAAATGCATAATGAATAAAAAGATAAAATAAGAATAAATAAAATAAATCAATCCTCAGCCACTGAATTTGAGCCTTTGTTGGTCAGTATTATTCAACAGAAGCAGTGTTTTGCTCAAGGCACACTAAAGCACAATAATCCTTTAGAATTTAAGCACGAGGCCCAAAAAAAAAAAGTGCGAGACGGCACTGGGTATCAAATGTATAAATATCATTACAACAGAGACATATGACGAAAAATGAGTCAAGCTGAAGCATAAGCTATTTTCATATACAATATTGTTCTATCATCAACCATACAAGAATCCTTCAGCCATCACCTTTCTGCTCAAACATCCATCTCCAAACAGGACCGAAGCAAGCGTTAATCATTCGCTTATAAAGTGGAGCTCCGATCAAATATACCTTACTGTATGCACAAATTAGTCTTTCCATGATGATGTCGACAATCAACTACGTGATAACACACCTTTTGAACTGTAGACCAAACAAAAGAAACATTGTCACGACATGTCAAAGGTAATTCAATTGATGTATAGTATAGCTTAGAAAGAAAAGAGATAGACAACCAAGTGGACAAATAGGAAATCATACCTGGGCACAGTGCCAAGTCGACGTGGATCACACTCCGTTGCTTGTCTGAGGGCCCTGGCAAATGCTTTGAATGTTGCTTCAATAATATGATGAGAATTCTTTCCAGAAAGCTGTTCGTCAACAAGTTGTTTTTGAAAAGAAAAAATTTAGAACAGAAGTTAGCTACAAAAACTGGACATCCAATATAGCTATATTATATATAGTACAATCATGAGACTGATGGATAATCATAAGATAAGGAACTTTGACTCATGCAGAAACAATATATTTTAAAAATCTTCCAATAGACATAATTGTAATGCACAATTAGGACTATGAAAACAGATTATTGCAAATGAGGCAAATACAACAAGAATTGAAAGAGTTACATGATTCATTGTTTTGGGGCTTTATTCCATCATGTTATAAAACTGCTCCAAGTTTCTTATACCTGTCGAATGTGAAGAGTCATACCGGAAGTATTCACCAGAGACTGGAAAAAATGCTCCACCAACTATGAGGATTAGATTTAACATAAAAATATAAGTGTTAGAAACCATTCCAATAGAAACAAGATCAAATTAGGTCCACCGAGATGATGGCATGAAAGCATAAATGAAAAAAGAACTGTTTTGATCACCTGAGTGTCATATGTTCCAACTCTCTCAGTAGGTATCTCTAGGTCATAACTCAAATGAGGTCGTCCAGATAAATCCTGTATATTAACTCTAACTGAAGTTACTAGAATGCAGAAGAAGGAATCAATACACGCAAAGGCATAAAATATACTTGCAAAATCAGAATATATACAAAATGCAGATTTTAATCTTCGAACATATAAGAGGTCTCAACTCTCCTAACCATAGGTTCCAAAAGCTACTATAAATCCTTCCCATTTCCCAACCCTGCCACTTCCCTGCTCTAACTGATTTACAGACAGCTCTAATCTTAAGCCTATCTTAGCTTAAGGGTGCATAGTGAAAATACTCTCAAGTTTCAATGAAAGCACTTTTTCTCTAAGTACTTTTGGAAGAACAACTAATTGAGTGATTCTCCTAAAATGCAATTAAAGTATTTTTTTAGTCTTCTTAGAATCTTCAACATCACTTTTAATTACATAATCAAATACTATATAAATATTGAAAAATGCTTTTAGTGGGCTTAAAGCACTTTTCACCGTCCCAAAAGTCATCGAACACTCACCCTAAATCACAAATTGTCTAGCTCTAGCAATTACATCATTGCCCCACCCCATTAGAGTTATTGCTCTGAATTCTGAAACTATGAGACTTATTCTCTAACAAGTGAATCATTTAAGGTAATTGAAGGTTAGTTTGCAGTGGAAGACAATTATAACTTGCATTGACAAATAATCTAAAAGTGATTATTAACACCAAGAACATGAAAGCTTAAGTAAAGAAGAATGTCGCAGGATCATACTAGGGAGACATGTATAAGTGCTTCATCAAGAGGAGCTGAGAAGTCTCCAAACCGGTAAATTCCTTTCCGATCACCAAGTGCATTCAGCAAAGCCTAAAGAGCAAGAATATCTAGCGTATTAACTTGCAGTAGAAAATATGATGGAATTTTGCCTGATAATTTGACACTGAACCTATCGACATAGAAAATGTCTCCAGTCATACAGTAATACAATCTGGAAAACTAAGAATTTCAACTTATGTAATAGATTATGCAATACCGATCCAATTGCAAGGGCAACATCTTCGTTGGTGTGATGATCATCAATGTGGATGTCTCCCGTAGCCCTTACGTGCACGTCAAAAAGCCCGTGTGAAGAAAGTTGCTAACATGATCAAATAAACAAAATTAGTCACCGATACAATCAAAAGAACTACTATATAACAAATTCCACAGCAAAAATACTATTGTAATCCAAATTTCAGATAGGAAGAAGCTAAAAACAACCAGTTACTCTCAGTTAGGAGCTTTCTTAAAAGAAAAAGAGAATTTCGAGTACAAAATTGGGGAACCACTAACATCTAACATATGATCAAGAAATGGTATCCCAGTACTACTATCCGCAATCCCAGAGCCATCCAAGTTTATCTTGACCGATACATTCGTTTCTTTAGTGACCCTTTTCACTTCGCCAACTCGAGGTCCTGAAAATTCGAACAGAAAAAAAATAAAAAATCACGAGGAGCACCATCAATTTCAGAAAGCCCATGACGAAAATCAGTGAGTATATTCAGAACTGGGTTCAGACTCAACCTGAAGCATTTGAAGAAGTGACTACCGGTGACCCGTTTCCTTGAGATGAAGAAGCACAATTCACTGTCCTTTTAAATTCCATTCTGTCACTGAGTTTGACAGATAAAACAGAGCGATGAAGATGGAATGGCGAGGAAGGAATTTGAGGAACCCTAATCCCGACCTTGGGTCTCAGAAGCATCAGCAAAGTGGGAGAATTTAGGAGGCGGGGAGATGCAGAAAGCTCCATTAGAAAGGGGATTTTGGGTTTAACTGTAAACAAAAATACCTGAGACCAACGAAGGTGGCCTCCCAAAGTCAAAACTGAAGGTCCTCAACCCTGGAAGAAAAAAGATTCCATTTTTCTCGCTGTGATTTTACCTTAATAAATTATCTTTTAATACGATGCTTCCAATCCTTGGGGTTGGAAGTTGGATATTGGAAATTTGAAGATACTCTTAACTATTTTTAAAATATTCATTTCGGTTTTTGTTTGCAAAATTTTAATACAAATTCTATATAATAGAAATTATTTTAATATAAAATTATGACTACATTTTAAAAAGAACATTGAATATAGTGTCATGTTGAAATTATGATAGAAAAAATGAGATAAAAAATAAATGAATGGACAAAACGATCCACGTGAACCAAAAGAACATTTCAGAAGTACAAAGATTAAATATACCAAAGTTAGAGAATACAACAATTAAAATAGATATTTTAAAAATTTTTAAAATAAATAAAAATTGAAAGTATACAAAATAAAATAATATTTTAACATATTTTTAAATAAGCTAGCTTTTTAATGAATTCATAGATTATATATTTTTTTTAGAAATATACCTAGACAACTCAAAATTATAACAAAATTTCATCAAAAGCATACGCCTCTAAATTTTTGTAGTACTAAAATCTCAATGATCATTTTTATAACATGTAGAACTGAAAATTCGGACTTACAACCTTATGAGCACCAATCTGATCATTACGGGACGCTCAAATCTCCCCTACTTGCACTAAACTTATTTACATCAAGTTTGAATTTGAGTTAGATATGAATCATGTCACTCTTCAAAAGTTCATTTAACACAGTAGTATTACACCATTTATGTGTTTGGAAAAAGAATCATATAAAAAGTAATTGAAAAAACAAATTTCAAACGAAATACAGGTGCATCAGATAATTACAATTTCATCTTCATATAAGAAGTAATTCCAACAACAGTTAGAGAAGAGAACAATGGACTCACCATCTCTTACAGGGACTAAAAACTATATCTTTCTTTTACTCTTTTTTTTTTCTTTCCCACACCTTAAACTTAAACCAACCATCAACTCTCATGGTTGGAAAAGAAGTAGCTTCCGAGAAAAATGCTGAATTTTCTGAAATTAGAAGATGCCCTGATACACAAACAGCAGCAAAAAATACACAACAAAATGAGAGATGACTATAAAGCTTGGAGATTCCAGCAAACAGCCTATACAAAAGGATGCTCATATGAATGAATATCAATATATTTATCTTAAACACCCCACCACAAAACCTACAGAATTTTAAATTCTCTAGCTCTCTTGTGATGGTGATCACCTCGCCGGTTAACAGATACTGTCGAGACATCGTGGCGCTGGAACCATGTAATCAATCACTAATACTACAACAGGATTTTGCTCCAACAGATTAGCTTACCTTGATCATGAATGGAAATGCTCCATTTCTATAATATGTGCTGGTTTGAAGAGGTACCGATACCGAACCTATTAAACCGAAGCGGGATCTCACCAGACCATGGAGTCTGAGCTTCAAAGCTAGCCAGCCATATTGAGTTCATATATCACAGCAGCAATTTCAGAAGAGATAGGCAGTGAACAGAACCATGCTACTTCCTCCATCAAGGACACCTCTGAGAACTCCAGGGCCGAAAAAATCATGTTAACAATCACCCAAGTTGGATTATGATCTAAATTGCCAAACTCAGCGTAAAGTTGAATAAATCCCGTCAAATAGCAATATTGATTATTGCAACTCGTTCTCAAGTTAAGCACAAGTCATTTAGCAACAGAGCCCTGCAGAAACCAGCAAACTGGTTGGCACGAGAAATAGCCCAGGTAATTTGGAGATGAAACATCAACTTGGAGTCTCAAATTTATCAAACTGAACCAGATTCAGCTCTATCTTCCTGCAAATCCCCACTTGAATGTGAAGAATTTTCGCTGCAACACATTCCCTCAGAAATAGCTTCTTTCCCACAAGCTATTGGATTTTTGCAATCAGATAAAATATCCAAGGGGCGTCCATTAGTGCCACACAAACCAGCAGTATGGACAAGTGGACTTTCACAGACAATGCCATCGGCAAAATTTTCATCCGAATGAGCAGGTTTAAGAGCATCAGCATGGGCATCTTCTTCACAATCATGGCCATTAATCTTATTCAAAGAATCATCTTCAGAAGAATCCATTATGGGTGTATTTTCGAACTCATCAGTGCCATTCACTAAAGTTGAAGGAACAGATTTCTTCTCAGAACCAGATTCAGCCAACTTGTGCCCAGCATAAGAGTCAGCCTTAGGTTCGTGAAAACTGTCTGATGTGTCAACTGCCATACATTGGGAAGTGGACCGCGAATGGTCCTCTATGCCATGGTGAACTTCAGGCTTATTTTTGGTTGGAAGAGGGTCGCACCTTGCATCAGATGGAGACGAACATTTCCTGTCTAAGGGACATTTAGCAGATTCATCACCAGAATGAGAATCTGAATTTACAGCTTCCTTTGGCAAACATGAAGGTTTAACTTCATGAAATGCATCCAGGGAACTATTCACCACGGAAGTATCGTTTTGAGAAACAGACACGGATTCAGGATTCCGGTCAGTGACAATTACTTCGTTTGTTATCTCCTTAGAGTTATGCCGTTCATTGTCATCACAACTTTGAGGTTCATGCCCAGATGAGGTCTCTGTATCGATCTTAGGACTACAGAGCTCTGTACTTCCACAATCCGTTTGCTTTGCACCTTTTAAGCATAAACAGACGAATAAACATTAGCAGACAAACCAATTAAAAAAAGGAAAAAGAAAAAATAAAGCAAACAAACAACAAAGACATCTATATCAAAACCTGAGCCAGAAGTAGCATTATCCTCAACAGTTGTTTCTTTGATTAACAACTTCTGCAACATGTCTGTACCAGGGAACACCAACATATTCATCAATCTCATTTCTTGCTTGAGTGATTGCTCCAAAGGACTAAAGCCAAAAATCACATTCCATGTATGCATGAGTTCAGCGATTGCTGGTATAATCAGTTTCTCAACCTTGAACATGCGGAGAGCCTAAACAGAAGAAAAACACAATAGAGGTTTGAGGCATTGAAGAAAAGAAGTTCAAAATATAACTTTTTTCAAACCCATGACCGTAAACTACCAACAAATAGGATGAGATTAAGTAACATCTTTCTTGTAACTTACGGATTCAATTGCACAAAAAAGCCGACGGCACATTCCTTGACGTCTATAGATATGGCGGGTTCCAATGAATGGCATCTCAGCTAACTTAGTCCCATGAAACCTAACCATATAAAAGATAGCACACATCAGCAAAACCATACAACCCAAGCAAGAATAAAAAAAGTCAAACACTCCATCTTGTAGGCATATCTTTATCCAGAAAGTCATAAGATTAAAACATCTCAAATCCGTGAAGATGAATTATCGATTATATGTAAAAGCTAACTTTTATCAAATGAAGTCTTCAACTTTTACTATCATATCTAAAACTCACTAACTGGACACACAACTACACTTGACAACAACTCCCTACCTACGGACCACCAAAAGAAAAGAAAAGATGTATATAGACTCTCCCGTATTAAGTCCCTCCCATCAAAGCTGACTACAAGTTCAGGAGCCTTTCTAAAAACCCCACCTGACAATGAAGGCTCGTTTTCTTTTAATGGATCAAATAAATCCAAAAGGAGAGTTCTGTTTTTAGAACATTAAAGTTCCAATATAACAGCACTGCAACTTTACAGCATCCGATAAAATCACACAGAAGCATTCTGAGGATTTGTGGAAAAACCTTCTTATGCAAATGAAATCCCTTACTTGCACACTTACACGATAATACAACTAGAACCAATTTACAACCCATCAACTGGCAAGATCAGTACAACTGCCAAAAAACAAGCCATACAAAAACCAGAACATGAACTCTCCTAAATCATTCATCAATCAAATTTACATTTAGAAACATACAAATATTTCAATCCACAGCTCGGTCTATTTGATTTTTTTTCCTTCTGCCAATACCAAGCTAATATGAACACACAAAACCATAAAGTGTGATGCGTGATACCTGATTGTTGCTGCAGAGATGATTTCATCACCCCTTTCCAAAATGGCAGCGTAGAAGCCACTATAGTTCAGCCTATAAAAGTTTGATCTGAAAAGTTAAACATAAAACTCATCAATTACCTTGTTAAGAAAATGATTTTGAAAACAAAAAATTTGCAGGAGATTGTGATCAAGCAGTTTTATCCATGTTGGAGCAACCAACATTAAGTAGATATAGCAAAAGTAAACGTAAAAGTGAAGAGAGATAGAGAGAGAGAAAAGCTTGTAGCGTGCCAATAGAAGTATAGACAATACAAAGGAAGATTGCAAGACAAGAATGAATTCTGTATCAGAATATCAAGAAATTGAAAGTAATGTTTCTCTTTAATAAAAATCTCACTGAAAAGTTTATGTTTCTTGTCCAAAAAAAAAATGAAAGTACTTGTTCACCGGATGCTCAGTACCACCTAATCGGATAATAGAAATTTCAGCAAGTACAACAGTTAACATAAAGAGCTAAGAAATATTGTTAATGGTAACAATGGAATAAAACCAAGCTTGTCTTCATGATATGTTATCACTTGAAAGAGCACTCTTAGAATATCAAAATCAAGATGATTGGAAACAAACTACATCATTTTTACTTCAGTCAAGAAAACAGCTCTTCTTACCCACAGTTATAGAGAACATTATGAATTAGATTTATCCCACTCCTCCTGTCAACAATAGGCAAAAAGCATTCATCCATAACTGTTAATGCAACAGCCAGTTTAGAATTGCATTCAATCCTTTGAGAAAGTCCTCGAAGAGATGCATCTGAATCTTCACTAGTTCTACGAACGAGAGACCATGAGAATCCTGCATCTAATTCATGTTTCACCCCAAGATACTTCTGCAAACTCTCAAAAAGCTGTAAAAAACAAAAATTAATACTCTGGGAATATTTCAGTGGGGAGAAATAGAATTTCTTAGAACAACTTGAAATTAGAAAACATCCACCAGGGTAATGTAGTAACTTAGGAACCTTATCACGACATGGTCACCAGCATGCACAGACAAAAAGCACAATATCATGGAAGTCCATATTCACTACCACATTCAAGTGATTGAAGCATAACAGGGAGAAGCTCCAAGGTACATGAACATTAAAAAGGAAAAGTTCCACGACAAGAGGTTTTTTTTAAGGGAAACAGCAACTCTTTCATTGATGTAATGAAATTTACAAAAAAATAAAATAAAATAAAAATCTAAAAGAGTAATTGCAAAAAGATTTTTCTAACTTGCACCAAGTGGCTGCTGTGCACAAAATAAGATTAAATAAGAGTAATCAAGATATGGTCAATTACCTAAATTTTCTTGAAAATAAAAGGTTTTAATCAAACAAAGATTTGTTTGTCAAAACGTTATGAAACATGAAAATCATATAACTATATTTTCATTAGGAAAAAAAAAAAGAAAAAAGACAATTGGAGTTCATTTAAAAAATTTTAAATTCTACCCTTCCATCTCGGACAGATTGCAACTTCT
Source organism: Momordica charantia (assembly GCF_001995035.1). Next base: position 1,563,136 of record NW_019104499.1, on the reverse strand, counting down.
AATGTTGAGAAATCATATTAATACTAGTCCAACTTTTAGTTATTGAAATGTCTTAAAGTTGCATGAGAACTTAATTATCAACCAAATATGTATGCAGGTCTACATAAAGCAATCGTTGGAGCATCACTAACGGAACAAGAAACAAAGAAAGAAAAGAAATGTTTGGCTCTGGTTTAATTAATCTCTTGGTGGTTTTCATCAATAGTAAGCTAGACATATCGAAAACGAACACATCCGTAAGAATCTTCACAAAAACAAAAAGAACAAACCGATGAAAAGGTAAGTAATTACCAAAATTTCTCAACAAACTTAATCATCCACAGTAACAAATATCTAACGAAAATTTTTAAGTCATAGTAAAAGAGAAGACACGAGAGATGAAAGAAATAGAAAATTTTTGCTACCTCTCGGCAGGTCTTGCCACAAAAAGAAGTGATTGCACCATTGGAAATAGAAGTATCCATCTCTTGAATGCAAGATTCATGAACTGCGGCAATAACCAAAATAAAAATTCTAAAATCACAGTGGTTGAGAGAGCAAGAGAGAAGACAAAACCGATAAAAGGAATTAAAGTCGTACATTTTTTCTCACATAACATACAACTTGATATCACAGAACCAACGTTATCGTCTCCGTGAGAAACATCAACACTGGCAACTCCACAATACTTGCAAGTACAATTTGGGCAGTGCCAGTCGCCAGGAGGAATCTGTAACAAAGGAAGAAACAATCAAGGGTCAAATCTTGTGTATTTGTAAATATTTGGAAACGAATACACAAATTTCGCTGCTTTAAGTTTGAAGGAAACCATATAGAATAGTGGCTTCCCCCAATTGTGTGTGCGAAAATATACATATATATAAATATCGAGATACCAAGCCAACATGAGACAAAGTATTCAACTAATCTACGCTAAACTAATTCCTGGTTGATAATAAATAACTTTTATTTGGGGATAACTGATCAAAAACATAAAATGAGCTAAAATAACTCATACAAAGAGAAGGGAAGAGAGGACAGAGACAAATAAAACGTGTTAAATCACAAAAACCACAGTCAATGCCAATTTTCACAGCTTACTATACAAAATTTTGTGTGTACACATGCCTGTGAGAGAATGTCCAAACAAATAATCCCATCCTCATCTGCACATAACTCCCTAAACTCAGTTATACAATCTTTCCAGCTTCTTAAGAAATTTACAATCATAAATTGTGACCAATAAATAAAATTGAACAAGTGGCAAGGGACCACAAGAGAATGGGGATTAATGATGGAAAAAGATACGGTACACCTTGCAACACAATAGGGATGAACCTATAAACCAGCAAGAAGGAAGAACTAAACACACACCTGAATGTCTAAACAGCTCTGATGAAAAGTTGATGGACACCCATCACAACAGATCAAGTCTCCACCATCTCCACAGATACCACACGTATCATCATTTGGATCATCGCCGTCAATTTCCACTGTGTGGAAACTGAGGCGTTTACCCTCCTCCTGTCTATTCCATGCATCTATCTGGCACTGCAGAAGAGAAACCCCAGACTCCAAAAAGATGTTATGAAAGGGTTGGCGTAGTTTGCTTCCAGCATGAATCTCAAACTTCGAAACAGTAAGGATTTTGCTACAGCAACCACAATGAATGCCGTCTCTGGTAATCCACCCCTCGAGCATCACTCGGGTCTGTCTACGATTCATGTACCGGACCTTTTGGCTCAACTGCACAGTTCCAGAATCAACAAGCCAGGAAAGTAGAGTCCTTTTACCAGTATATGGAACAAACCCATCATTCTCTGAATCTAACCCCTTACTAGATCCACGAACCAACAATCCAAGCTTTCTTCCTTTCCTTCCATGTAAAATACGTGAATTGAATCCAGAAGAAGGTTTTCCAATGGTGTCACGTGAATGCTTACTAGAACTTTGACCTTTTGAGTTGACACTGGGAAACCCATTCTCGTTTGATTTATTTTTAAAAGATTTTCCACCCTGCTTTATAAAAGAGCTTAATTTTTCTTCATTGCTATCACTGTCCATGCTGTCCATGTCATTTTTGGTACCAACAGATCTCGGTGCACTTACTTCTTTGCCATTTTCGCTGTCACTATCATCTCTTCGCTTACTTTTCCATTCTTTCTCAATTTTCTTTCGAGTTTTCCTGGTTAATTGACTAAGAATATCGTCTGATATTGGCATAAATGAACCGTCAGCACTAGGTTTAGCCTCTGCTCCTTCTTCATTTAATTGCTTTTGAAGGGCATCATAAGCCTTAATAATTGACCAATAAGCTGTTCCAGCGGGATTAACATAGACAGCATCTAAATAATCTCTATTCCTTCTAGGTCTGTAATCAATTCTCCAGCCAGCACTAAGGAGCATTCCCCTGATCCTTTCACGTAGCTTTTGTTTTTCCGTTCCACTTCCTCGTTTTACCTTTCCTTCCTTTGCTGTACTTGGGGGAGCCTCTTCACATGGAGTTTTCTCAACTTCACAGCTTGCCCTCTTGGTAGATTTGTGAGCTTCAGCAACCTTTTTTCTGGGCTTCAATGAAACACTGCTATCACCTGAGTCCCAACTGCAACCCTTGCCAGTTTTTGTTGATGCTGATGTTTGAAAATCTGCATGGTCCTTCTCTGGCTTTATAAAAGGATCCTGTTTCACATGAGGTTGAGTTTCTGGGTAAACTGAAGGTGTAACTAACATTTTCCTCTTCAAAGTATCTTCAGTCCTTAGACTCTTTCTACTTTGTTCTAGTTTGCGATGATCATAAATGTCAGGAGCTCCACTCACATTCTTCTTCTTGTTTACCATGACCTTCAGAACTCCATTCTTCCCCTGAACCCTGATTGCTTCATCAGAATGACCCTTAAACTTCTCTCTCAACAAAGATATAGGGAGATGAGCACCATCATTATCTGTGTCAAAATTAGTCTTCCTGGGAGGCCTGTCCCGGTCAAAGCTATTGGTTTGATCTACATACAAGTTCTTTCTCTTGTCCGCAACAGCATGCCTGCTAGAAGTGGTTCCAAATTCCCTCTCGGTGCCACCTTGGGGCAGGTTAACGGAACTAAGATACCGTCTTTCTCCACTGCCATTAAAATGCTTCCTCCGCCTGTTCTCACCATCAATTTCATCGTACTCATTGAACTCAAAGACATCTAAGTTGTCCATATTTCTTCTCAAACCATCCACATCGATCCTGTTGATCAGACCATCATCATTCCGATTATCATACTGCAACCTATCCTTCTTTCTGCTACTACCACTCTCGTCCACAATATCCTTTTCAAAAGAATTCAAACCATTACAAACCCGAATGGTTTCGGAACCAACCCGCCTGCGATGGGGCAGCAATACCTCATCACTGGACCCAGAATCACTCAAAACCAACCTCGGCCTCTTCTTCTCCTTCTTTGCATTCAGCAAGCGTGAGCTTGAAGAACCGGCGGCGCCTCCTAATCCATCCTCTTTTTTCCTAACAATTAAGCAACCAGAGGAGTTCCTAGTCTTCACCAAAACCCCCGACGGACCAGCAGATCTCACACCGTCCTCCATGTGAATCAACCCCAAAGGCAAGAACCCTAAATTACGAAATTTTCCTCCATAATAAAATTGAGCTCGCCGGCAAACCCAATATAATCCAGCCCACACGAACCCTAATTTGATACCCCCGAAAGACCCCGACCAAAACTATCAGATCTGAAGCAAACAGACCCGATTCCCCAAGATTTCCAATAGAAAAACCGAAACAGAAGCACCCCCCACCGGGGACGAGATATCAAGAATCTTACCTCTACAGAAAGCTCTAGAATTCCGTGGCCGGAAATTGGCTTCAATTGGCCGCTCAATGCCCCGACGTACGAAACTGATCAGACACAAGTCTCTTAGTTAGGATCGTCATGCCCACTTTATTAAAAACCAAACCAATTATAAAAATTTGCAGTCTTTTTTTTCCTCCTCTCTCTTTTCCCCCTCCCTTTCATTTATTTTTCAAGCACAATACTCAGATTATTTCTTTTTTTTCTTTTTTATTTCTTTTTCCCTCCAAATCTCGTTTTCCTAGGTGGAGCAGGACGCCAGATAGCGGTGACGATCTGGCCACGTAGGACGATACCTGAGCTACGGTGGATTGTAATATGGCGTGGCAAGATCTCAGTGGGAGAAGAAGATTGCTAGCTGTTTTTACAGTTCTGACTGTACTTAATTTGAATGTCTATATATTTATATATATTTTTTTTTTCGTTTTTGGAATTTTTTATTTTCGGGTTTGCAATTCTGCATAGCTCATAGGGTAGTATTTTGGTTTTGTTGGGGTCGTCCTAGTTAAGGTATTGACGAGGAAGTTGGTCGGCACGCGCGAGCAGAGCGCGTGAGCATACTCCGAGTGCACCGGGATATTTCCTTCTTGGACGTGATGGTGATGATGGGCTGTAATATGGGCCGTATTCAAATAAATGTTCGGAATTTCGTGGGCTGGGTTTTTGATTAGGCCCACTTGTTGAGCCCAAACTTTTGAAAAATAGTTAAATCCAAAAGGCCTACTTTTCGTATTATTTGCATTGCAAAATGCAAACCATTGTTCCCCGTCACAGTGATGCAGGGAGTTTTAGATGAAATGTTTATTTAGGGATTTTTAAAAATATTATTTACTGTTGTTGGGCTTTTTATTTGTGGGCTTAGGGCTCTTTATTTGTCTTGGACATTGGGGTAGAATGGTCTTTTTCAATTTTCAGTTTGGGCCTATTTGGATGGTTTCCCTTTCAGATTTGTAAAGTATAATTAAATTGTACCTTCGACGTCCAGCAAATGAACAAGATGTCTTAACATCGGTCCTCAATAAGTTATGTTAGTTTAGTTTTGTTAGATTGTTGATAATGTTAGACAAGGTCAAACGACCTTCCATGTGAAAGATGGAGAGAGGCTAACAAGAATCGAGGAATAACTCTTAAATCTTTCTATAACTGAAGAATAACACTTTAGGGCCTCGGTATCAACCTCAACCTTAGTAAAGATTGAGCTGATGTATAATAGGACCACTCATAATCGTCCATTACCCACATCCTAAAAGTAACTGACGAAGTAGGACCCACCTATCTACGCCTATAAATACAAAGATAAACTTCGATTGGAGGTATGCAATTCTAATTGTTCATCTCAATATTAAATAATTCGTTGATCAGAGTGATCATAATTCAGAACAACTAACCTCTCTATCTTTTTACAATAGTATAATATCGTCTGTTTCAAATCGGAGCCTTCACAGTTTTTCTTATACGAGTTATACGAGACTTTAGCAGCATTCTCAACAAATTTCGATATACAAGGAGAAAAGAAAATGCTTTTGATAGGTATATTTGAGTGAATGTTGAGAATGAGAAAGTTGGGTTTGTAAGTGTTTGGTTTCAAAGGGACATGCTTTGCTGGTGGTACGGATACCTTCCACTTTTTTCTCCACTTTCTTCTATTCAATTCAACGTGGGAAGGCTGGCTTTTGGAGCCACTTTTAAGAAAAAAAGTGATCTCAGGAATCTCTTTCCGCCATTTGCAGCAGCCATTAATGCATTGAAGCTACCTCAAAAATGCAGTCTCGTAATCGCTCGATTTTTGGAAAAATATTAGAAGAGCAAATATCGCATGTCTTAAAAGCACGCTAAGGTGATTGTACCCAACGTGCTTCAAAATAAGTTTATGATTTTAGATTTTATCCGTCTAGTGTATTTTTTTTAATAGGGTAAGGAAGAAAATTACGTGTGATTGTAATATTTTTTACCCAGTGAGGTAATGTGCTTTGAATCTTTCTTCAATGGAGAGTTTTTCACATTTGTGCTTCAAAGTTATTTTCTGCTACTGTGGTAAAAGTTGGAGGGTTTTTCCTATCAAATATCAATTGGCATCCCAAAAAAATCTAGCTATGAAACCACATCTTCATTTAGAATTTGAAAATGGGTTAAATTATAAGTTTTGCCATGAATATTCAATATTGTGCTTGTTAAGTCCATGTACTCAAAAAAAAATTTATAATAGGTCACAAACTTTCGAAATTATGTCTATTTTATCTATATACTTTAAACTGTTATTAATAGGTCATTAAATTTTTAATTTTGTATCTCATACCCCTCTACATTACTAAACACTTGATCTACTTGAAATCAGCTCACAAAAGTAATCTTTAATTATACCAACAACATGACATGTAAGCATTAAATTGGTAGAGTCAATAACGAGTATCCACTAGACACAAAATTTAAAGTTCACGTATCTCTTAGAAACTCTTTAAACTTAAACCACATAGAAACGCCCTTAAAAAAGTCCCAAACCCTAGTAAAAATTGTTTAAAGTACGAGGACTTAATTGACACAATTCTAGAAGTTCAGAGACGAAACTTATAACTTAACCTTAAAAATAAAACGACCCGCTCAAACATGAACATAAGCATTAGAAGGACAATATATACCATACTCTTGATTTGATAAGGATGAGAATAGCAAAAAGAAAGATGTGTGTTTTCTTATTTGTTTTCAAAGGATTGGTAAAGAGCCACAAGAGCCTCATATTTAAAGGCCCCAACCAAGTTGCCCAACTTGGGGCATGCCGCGGCAATCAGGCTCATGCCAATTCAATATGAGCTTCAAAATGCTTAGGGACCATAAAAGAAAGTGCCTTGAAATGGCATCCTTCAGCTTGCCAATTGACAAGCAAATAAGGCCAAAAACAGCTCATAAACTCACAAAGCATCCACTAATTAAAACAAATGGGCTGTTTTTTACTGTATTTTTCCTTTTGTTTTGGGAGACGTTGTTTAGTAGAGGCCAAGTAGTAGTAAAGTTTACAACTTGTATCTGTTATAGTAACAATTTTGTTGTTGGGTTACTATTGGTGAGGAGAGAGTAGTATTAGTGAGAGTTTCCAATGGATTCTAAAAGTCTATAGCATCCACAGGAAGGGAGGTTGCTCTTTGAAGAGAATGTGGAAACAATGCTCCTGTATAGAAACTCTTGGCAGTAAGCGTCGGCTCAGGGCTACACGGCTCGTCGACGACATTGATGTCGTGTTGAAACGTCTGGTTTTCCAAAATGTTGTCTTTAAGGGGGAGATGTGGAGTGAAATTCTTGCCAGAGGAGATGGTTGTGAGGAGAGGCTTATGTTTTGCTGCTTCATCAAAGGATACCAAAGCTCCGGCGTTGGATTTGACTCCCAACTGTTGATCCCTTAGTTCCCTCAACTGCATTTGGTATTTAGCCTTGAGCCATCTGAGTTCTTGTCGAATTTCGTTCTCGTGATCGTCGGGGAAAGCAAACGACATCGAAGAAGGATTCGACGAGCAAGAGTTTCTAGTTTGATGATTCTCCATATTTACACTTCTTCCTTCCTTCTCCAGTTCCGGCTGTTCCAATGCTCCATGTGACTCATTGCAACTGACTTCTTCAGATTCATGTGAGACAATCTCTGGTCCATCTCTTTGCGCCCAAATATCGGCGTACCGGATGTCGCTCGAATTCTCGGATGATCTTCTATGCGAATTTTCATCTCCACCGAACTGTTCTGACCCTTCAACTTGGTAGGTGATCTCTTCAAAACGGCCATGGATGGAAGCGCATCCGTGCTCTTCGGAACACTGAAGAATGTGCAGGTTCTTGTTCCCGGGGTTATTCGGCGAAACGTAATCCAAAATAGAACTGTTTAAAGCACAATTTTGACAAACATTAGAATCAGAACAGTCTGCAGTTTCCTCTGAGCTTGTTCCCCTCTTCCACTCAGGCACCAATGTAGCAATCTCACCATTTATCATATCAGCAATCTTCTTCACATCTTGATCAGTAATGTCAAGCTCTGAAACCATTTCATTTGCAACACTCACAGCACTGTCATTCTCCAAATCAAAGGGGAAGTAGATGTTCCGAATCCGACCTGCAATACGAGAAACATATCGTTATTCATAGATCGACATAACCATTTCTCAGCTTCATTGGGATTCTTTTCCTTGCCTTCTTTGTCTGCAATTCGGAGTCGTAGAAATATGCTGTCGTCGCCTCGCCTTCTCCCTTTGATACTAATATCAACATCTTCCAAATGCTCATCCTCTTGACAGGAAAAAAGATCAATTTCGCTCGCTTCATTATGACGGTAATCCAAAGCATTCTCAGCCTCATGACCAAAATAGTCCAAAGGACCATGAGAAATTCCATAAAGAGGCCCTCTAATGAGGGGATTGTTCAGTTCATCAAATTCTGAATAGTAGTCCATTGGCCTCAGCAATGAATCACAACCATCAACTTGAAGAAAAGGGTCATTCAAAAGCTCCCTAGCAGAGAGCCTAGTTGATACAGTAGCCAAGCATTTTTCGACGAAATACCGAACCTCGAGATCCTTTACCTTATACAAAGCATCTGGTTTCTTCCCCTAAAAGGAAAAAGGAACACAGATGGAAGAAATGTAACCAAATTGATACAAATAAAATGAAGCTGAAAAAGAAAAAACTGAACTCTTACTGATGTAACTTTCTTGTAAATCTGAGCAGGGTGGGAGCATTCACTGTATGGATATTCAAAAGTAACCATCTCCAAAATGCACATTCCAAAAGAATATATATCCACCAATTCATTATACTCCTCTTCATAAATCTCCGGCGCCATAAACTCCGGTGTTCCTGAAAATGAAGATGACATTACTAGAGTTCGAGAACACACACCTTCCGATTATCACAGAACCCAATAGATTACAATAAATTTAATTGCGACCTACCAACGCAACGAGCAACATAGGATTTACGAAGAATAGCAGCAAGCCCAAGATCACCAATCTTAACTTCCCCTTGATTCCCATTGACAAAAATATTGTCACATTTAAGGTCTCTGTGGATTACTGGCGGGTCATGGCTATGAAGATAGAGAAGACCTCTTAAAATCTGTCTGCACCAATGCTTCACAGCTCTGATATTAACTCTCTTGTGCTTCAGCCTGTATCTGCAAACGAGAGAAATTTTAGTAAAAGAAGAGATTTTTACCAAACCCCATTTGGGGAAACTCCATGAAAATTGGAACTCACTGTCTGAGAGTGCCGGAAGTGAACATCTCTGTGACGAAATTAATGTTTCTATTGTCAGTGTCGACCCAAGAAGAATAGAATTTCATAATGTTTCTATGTTTGAGAGTCTTCAACAAATGGATTTCCCTGTACAGCCTTTCGAGATCTTCAGGAGTTTGGAGAAAATCGCAGAGCTTCACTTGATTCCACGCCACTTCAATTCCTTCGTACTCATCGAAGGCTCTGTAACTAATTTCAACAAACAAAAAAGACAAAACCCATTAGAACAGGTAAAAGTGGGAGAAAGAAAGAAAAAAGAGAAACAGAAGAGATTCTTGTTTCTTACACTGTCTTCGATGCTCCTTTGCCGAGAACTTCATTGTACTGAAGAAATCAATGCAAAAAAAGAAATGGGTTTCACATAAAAATCCAAACTTGTTACACAAAACACGAGATATATTGATGGGAAACAATGGGTTTAAAACTTCAAACTTCAAAACGTACTCTTCCATATCTTCCGGTGGGATCAATTTCGACATATTCTGGGTTGTCTGGTTCAGAATTTGTAGCACCATTCATTCCTCAAACAAAATTCCCCTGTCTCTGTCTATTTATTTTTCTCAGTCTACGATGTTTCCTCTGTTCTTCTTCCAAGGAAGCGAGAGGAAGAAGAGGCAGAGGATTTGTCGAACCTCAGAAGAAAAGAAAAATAGAGAGAAATTTGAAATGGGGTTGTTTTTGGATATCGATTGGAGGAGGAGAGGAGAGAGAGAGGGCCTAGGAAAGTTCACCAAGAGGACAAAGGGCTTAATTGCCAACTACTCAGAGCCAACGAAGCAGAGGATTTGAATTTTGAGAGAAAAACAGGCCAAACCCACTAAATAACCTGACAAAACAGCCTCTCTTTTTCACTCTGCTCTTTCTCTCTGTTTCATCACGAGCTGTAAAACCCACACAACAAACTCTCTCTCTCTCTCTAGGGACCATACAAGTTAACAAAAATTAATGATTTTTTGGACAAAATTGTGTGGTCTGCGAGGGATTCGGGGTGGTGAAAGAAGTTTTTTTATTTCATTTTAAGGACATCGGTACCAAAATACTATTGAACATCTCTTCAAGTAGTCAATCATCCATCCATTTTTGGATTAAACCAGAGCTTGTTCTCTTATCTAAAACTCCGCACAGAGTAGAATCATAGATCATACTATGACTACATCTTTCGATGAATAACAATATCTTTAATATCTCCACAATGATATGATTTCACCCAAAGATTTCATATTAATGAAATAATTGATCTCATCTATATGTCATGAATGATAGTCGTTGTCCTTATAAACCCAATTTTTTTTATTTGTTTATTATTATTATTATTATTTTTTTTGGCTAAAGATTTTTCTTCTTTCCCATCACGAAAATCTTCTGAAAACTTTCTTCATTGAAGTGCTAGAGGAAAGAAACTTGAACCAATCTCTCATCTTGTTGGGTTTGCCTTACTTTTTCCTTTAAAGAAAGAAAGAGAGATCTTTTTTCTGATGAACAAAACTCCAAAAGTAGATTTTTTTTTTTTTTGGATGAAACTTAAACTAACTTTAATTTCATTTCATTCATTTATGATAACATGTCCTGTCTTTCAGATTGTCATATGTAAACTCTTCTCCCCACCCATTTAATGCTTAAATTATTCATTTTTTTGGGGAGTTATCCTCTAATGCCAAGAAATATATGAAGTTGCTTGTTTATATGAAACTTTCCAGTGTATCAAACATTTGAAAGCAAGGGACTATATAAAACTTTCCCATATGTGGATAAAAATTTTGAAAACAAGGAATTCAATAAAACTGAAATTTGCATTTGATTGGCGATAAAAACATGAATTTGAAAATAATCGATTTGAGTATTACGTTTCTACGATTTTATAATATGTGTTTGGTAGCAAATTTAAAATACGAAAACATATGAAAAATTTTCAATATTTTCAAGTCACACACCAAACATTATTCGGATCTAAAACCAAAATTTGAATTCAGGTAAAATATTAAAGAGATGCTTATATTTCTTTATTTGAATTAATACGAGAGATAAATAAAGGGGTATAGTCATGCATGTAAATGGCTAGAAAACATAATTTCTTTTAAAACCTTATTAAGACCAAATTAATTTGGGTTAGGTTATATTTTTATCCAAAAAAAAGTTCTATAATGAATGGGAATAGGTTACTCTCCTCATAGGTTGTTTGGTGGGTACGTAGGACGTTTATTGATATTAAATTTGATAGAATAGTTTTTAGAAGAAGAAATAAGTGATAGATGATATCTATATTTCAAGACAGGTGGATAAAAATTGTTGAACGCAAATTTAATTAATTGTTAAAATGTGTGATGACTTTGAACAATATTCTATGACTTAACTAAAAAAAATTGAAAAATTAAAGACTCAATATCTATGATAAAGTAATTGAAGTGACATGTAAAAGAAAATAATAGACAATAATAAAAAGGCCTACGATCCATTAATGAAGTTATAATTTACCTACAAAATAGATATTGCTTTTTGAGTGCTCTAACTTTCTTTTGTTATTTTTTTTCCAAGTAGAAAAATCTTAAGCCCATAAATTGAGTTTGTTCAATAAATAAACTTATTTTGTTTTTCAACTATTATTCCTTTCTTTGCCTTCATTGAATCCTGTCATTGGTTGGAAAGGTTTGGTTCAAAAATATACAAATCAGAAGGAACTTTTCAAGATTTCTAAAAGGGGGTTTCTTTCCAGCTTTTTCACCAGAATTAGGCTACTTTTTCTTCACAACTTGATATAGGATAAGTATATTGAAAGGAGAAAGGTTAAATATTGACTCGGGTTCGGTATCTTGTCACTTTTAACATTTGAGTTTCTTTGTTCCTAATTTTTAATATTAAAATGTCAAGTTAAATAGTAATGAGAAATAACGTGACACAATGTATAAACTAATACGAACAACATGATAAATCAAGGTATCACATTAGTTTACATCTGATACTATGCACAATTGTTTATTAATTTTAACTTAATAGTTAATGTCATACTAAACTAGAATAAAACAAAAGAAGGTAACTTATCCCAAGAGAAAACAAGTGTGTTTACGTGGAGCTCTTTAAGGTATTTTTTACTTTTTTTTTTTTCTCTCCTAAACATGATAGTTTTGGGTTAGAAGAGAAGTATTTTTTGTCATCATTTTAAAATGACTCTCAAACATAATTTAATAAGGTTCGTATTTCTGTCTTCTTACAAAATTTTAGTTTGAGAATTGAGATTATAGGGTTGGTGTTTTCATGAATTATAACTCGGAAAAAAGATTATCAAATCGATTATAGAGATAAGTAATATTCTCAATTTGTTCTTCTCCTTTGATTGAAGAAAGAACTTTTATATGCTTCCTTCTCCCCAAAGCAAAAATTTGTTTGGTTCTTTAATTCAAAGAAGTTATTTTAGTTTCATTATATTAATAATAGACACATTGAAATATATTCAAAGGACAAATCTATCCTCTATGGATGTGTGGTGGGGAACTTTTCTCACTCATTAACATTTTTCTTATCCACATTCTCATTTTGGGTAAAATTATTTCAAATCTCTCTCCATCTCTTTTTTCTTCTCTTCCTTATCCCTCAACCCTACAACTTTTTCTTATAAATAGTTACTATGAGATTTGAACCCGTGGTTTGTTCGCATTTTAAGCCTTCATTGGATAATCATTTTGTTTTAATTTCTTTTTTCTTTTTGTAAATTAAGTTTAGAAACATTAATTTCACCTATATTTTTCTTTGTTTTGATCTATAGTTTTAATAAACATTTTCAAAATTTAGGACAAAATTTTGATATTAGAGGCTAAAGTTGTTTAAAAGATTTGTATTTATAAGTCTTTTGGATATTCTTGTGATCTTTTTTAGAAGGAAAAAAAAGAAACATGAAATAAGAATGTGAAAGGAAACAAGGAGGTATGGGAAACCATGTTATTATGTCAAGGTGATGTTAGCCAAAATGACAGACCAATAGGGTGGGGGTGTATGGGGGTTAGGATGCATCTGTGACAGTAAAATTTCATTTGCAACTGCCACTTCAAATAGTTAGATGCATCCAATTTGCCTAACTTCACATCTAAAAGCCATTTAATTTCAGGGTATGAATTTAAGGGGTTATTTCAATAGCATAAAAATGTTGAATTATAAGTTTGGTCCCGTCTCTTGAGATTGTATCTAATAGATCTTTAAATTTATAATGTCGTGTCAAATAATAAAGGTATTTATAGAATTCTACCTCAAAACCAATTAAAAATACTAGTACAAAATCAGATTGCCTATCATTGAATGAAAATGATGTCAGATACTCTTGAGTATTATGTAGAGAGGGGTTTCGCGCGGCAAATGGAAGTGGCCAGAGGCCGAAATTCTAGGAATGAAAATTTTTTGGTGAAACATTAAGTTACAGTATGTTAAAATGAGTCACTTTCAATGTCGGGCTAGGTTCGACATGGAAATTTAATATAAAAAAAAACTCAGATTAAAACTCAAATTTGTAGGAGTGCAATGAGAGTAGTAGCTCACCTATATTATAAACTCTTGTTAGGTCTCTTATCTTCAACGTGGGATCTTTAACAAATAGGTCACTATATTTTTCGTTCAATTTTGTGTAAGATAAATTCGTAACTTGTGAGATACTTTTTTAAGTTAAATAATTTATTAGACACACCCCTGAAAGAAAAGAGAAGAAAATAATCATCAGTAAAACTAATACAAATTAATCAATTGGTGATCCACAATTCCACATGAAGATCTCAAATTCAGTATTATAAGTAGATAAAGACGTTTTAAATTAAGAAATTCAATTTTGTTCCCCTCAAAACAATTTTTGACTTTAAACAAGTAATATTCTGGCCAATTAAAATTATGTCCAGGTCCGTACATTGATCTAGTTAAATAAGTTAAACTAATAACTCAATCCAATCTATAGATGGCATGTTTTAAATTTTTTGGATAATCCAATTATAATTTGAATACCCAATACTTTATTTTTCCAATTTTATATGAATTGTCCAAGTCAATTTTGAATCATTAAGGAACAGACTTTTCAATCTCATGACTACACGAGTGACGCAAAGGCTTTCTTAACCAGTTTCAATCGACTTCTAATTCATTATTCTCATTTTGAATGAATTTTATTTGATATTGACATTTGGTTTGATCCAAAGACTATAAGAGTTGCTAAAATAAAATTAAAGGACTAAAAAGGAAAAACTTTAATTTCTATCCAACAAGTCTAAGAGAAACTTTTGAATCCGCAATTACGAGCCATATATGTCTAGACTGTATCTATATTTTCAGTACGACAAAGTAGAGATTCAAATTCATGGCCTTTCAGAAATAAGTGCTCAAACTACTTCAATTATGCTTGAAACGATCCAAAAATATTTTAGTGATTAGTTTATTTGCCCCTTTATACAAAAATCTTAACTTTAAATAGACGAGCAGAAGGTTTGAAAATAACCAAAAGCTCTTTATTCATTTTAAAACAAGGATTTATGACATAAATTTTTTGCTGAAAATAGTAAAACTTCCTGAAATATAATCCAAATTTAGATACCAAACCATCATTAAAGCCAAAACACGAGAACAGAGTTCGGGTGCTTTGACCCATTTTATTCATTCTTGATTATTATATTATTTGTATTAATTTATTATTTATCTATTTAAAAGAGTAGTATTTTTTTTTAAAAGGAAAGGATCATTTATTTGTAAAATGTGAAGTATATATCTTGCGTCGATATAGCTCCAATGAACACATGCACATACAATAAGTTAGCAAGGTATTTCATTTTGAGAGTAGTAAAAGTAGAATTGTGAAAGCGTATCTCACGTCCTAGGCTCTCCTCTTATTTAAAAGAGAGCCTTATTAGGGTTGGTTCAAGTGGAACGACTCGGTTGGGTGATCCGATCCTGGTCGGGTCTATCGGATGGTCACACTGTTTCTAGTTAAGTGGTCTAGTAAGGTGATCACACCTAGGTTAGTTAAGATGTTCAGTTTAGTTAGCGCACTTGACCATGTTGCTTATGTGGGTACAGAGGGAAGATAGTCGGTGCCAATTATTACTAAATTCAGTATTATATATCACTAGTTACAATTATATATCATATGCATTATTTAATTAATGTTGTATTTTAATATTGAGAAGTTAAATATTATATATATATTTTTAATAATCATAGACCAAGTGCACATGGTTGGGTGAGGTTTTAAGACAAATTAAGAGGCTTTAAAGTCAGGAGCCAGGCGCGTGCACTGCACCGCCAATGAAAACAAAATTTAAGGCTTTACGCATTAAGAGAAAAGAAAAAAAAAACAGCTGCAATAAAAATAATGCATTATCAAATATCAACTAAATAAACATTTTCCACACTCCTTTCTAAGAAAATAAAAAATTCCACACTCATAAATCATAACTTTGAATTCAACGCAGAAACTATTGGAACTTCTAATTTCTCAAGTTGATTATTCTTCATGCCTTTTTTTTTTCCTTTTTTTTTTTTAAATTACATCCAGCTTTATGCCAGAAACGTGACTCGTGCAATTTGGAAAAAATATATATACTTAAAATCGCATTTAATAATTATTTTCTTTTTATTTTCTAATTTTAAGAATTAAGTTTGTGAACCCTATTTTCATATGTTATATATTTCTGTTTTGTTATATCCTTCTAAAAAACAAAATTATTAATTGGGCTTAACTTACACAGCCCAAAAATCTCACACGGTCCAAATATTTTTTTCGTTTTCTACTTTTTATTGTTTTTTTCTAACTTGAGTACATTTGTACTCTTCTAGAAATTTTTTTACCCATTATAAAAGTGACCCGAACATGCTCACTCGGAATTGGCTTTTGGTTTTTATCTAATTATTAATTGTTTCTCTAATATTTTTTCGTAATTTTTTTAATATTGATAATCTACGTTAAGAGTGATTTTGCTTGTTATTAAAAACAAAATATTCAATTTAACATAAATTTTTATATACACTTTTGGTTTAAAATTACTTAAATCCATTACATTTATCCCTCCAAGGATGGGTCTGGTAGAAGCCTAAACCTAACGCATTATACTAGTGCAACTCTACATCTTCCACTCGAATGAAAGTTAGAATTTTGAATTGAGAACTAAATATGCTAATTAACAAAACTTATCTTAAAAATTAAAGTAAATTATTTATATCGTTGACTTACGAAAGAGATTGTAATATAAAATATCAAACAACTACAACCTGGTAGCCTAAGGTTTGAATTTTGGAAGTTTTTTCAGCAAGTTTAGTATTATTATTGAATTAGAAAATCGTTTCGAGCATCGATTTCAGGGTTAGAAAATTTAGATATAATATCAAGAAATGTGAATGTTTTTTTTTTACTGTTTTGGTGACTTGAAGTATTTGTATTATTTTGTAGTAACTTTTGAAGAAAAATAATATAATTTTTTGGAAAAAAAATTAATATTAGTTTCAGATTCTATTATTCATTTGATTTATTTCAAAGGATTTACAAGAACTTTTTCTTAGGTTTGAAAATGGTTGAAAATAGGCTTATGATTCTTGAAAATTAATAAAAACCTTTGACGACTAATTTAACAATTATCGAAGCCTTATAATTTTTGAAAAATGTGAATTTTGGAAGGCTAGTTGTACATTTGAAAAATATGAATTTTTGAAGGTTTCGACAATTTTTGAAGGTTGGGTCAACCTTCGAAAAAAGATTTATCGAAGGTTTATTTTATACTTTTTTAAAGGACGTGACATTTGAAAATACTCAATTTTCTTGTAGTGTCTCCGAAGTCTGAGAGAAGAGATTAAAACACGGGAGGAATGTGTTTCCAAGATCACCGGCTTCATTCCAAGATGATCGGAATCTGTTTCCAGGATGAGTCTTTCTTCTACTCCGACAGATTCACAGCCCCTTTTCTGAAATCTAAAGGCATAGATTACTAATCGTGAAAAACTGAGCCTAATTGCTGTTGGGATAATGAAGCCCAAAACAGATGACTTGTGTCCTACTATGAAAATGATTTTAAACACTACTACCAATTATTCCTACAAGTAGTAGGATATTATTGTCTTATAAGGAACAATATTTGGCCTCTTGAATACATCTCATGTATTACTAATATGAGTGTCTGTGCAATATGTATGTGATATACATCTAATATGCTACTCATATGAGTGTATGAGATACTACTGACATGAGTATCTGATATACTATTGATATGACTATCTTATATATTATTGTGAAAATTTTTATTATATTTGAAAATTTTAAAAACAGATGACATATTTTGAAATACATAAAAAAATTTTGCTCCCCGCTGCAATTTCCCTGTAATTAATGTATTTTTCAATTTTTTTTTTGAAAAAATAGATCTTAAACTTTCAGAGTTTTGGACGTATCGAAATATTTTATATATTTCTTTTAGTACAACAAATAAAGATACGAGGGATTGAACCATCAACCTTGGAGAGGAGCCTGGAGTCATTACAGCATGCCTCAACTTTCAAAATATTTAATGTGGCATCTAATAGATTTTCCATTAATTTTTTCTTATTTTAATGTTTAATCAAAATTGGCCAAAAATCAATTTATCATGTAGTTGTTTAAATAATAGGATGCTTTTATATCTAGGGTTAAAGAGTATTTGGATTGGAAAATCTTTGAGTAATGGCTGTCTAATAAAAAATGGGCATAAGTTTTACAATTCTGGTCAACATTGAAAATTATAAAGGGACTTGTACCTAGAACTAATAATTTTCCTAAAGTCAAGTTCATTTTTGTTTCAAGAGTATATTTATCATAAAAAACAAAAAATAACGGAGAACAGCCATTTTAGTCGTTTTAAAGGTATATCTATCCAAATAGTCCGAACCCCGAACCGACTTCTAATTTTTTAAAAAAGCATATGCAACATAAAGAAATACATCAATCAAAAAAAGGTAGTATTTACAAGTTTAATTTTTAAAATATATTTAGGATTTAAGCTAGGTTAGTTTGAAGTATTTTTATATTTCGAGTTTTGAATTTTTCATTGGATTTGGCCACCCCTCCAAATTTCCGTAGATTTTTGGAGAATTTGTAGGAAATTCCAAAATTGTAGTCATTTTTTATTTTATTCGAATATGTAGACTTTTTTTTTTTTTTTGAACTTTGAAATCACCACCACGCACATCTATTTTAAATCGATCATTCGAAGACTTTCTATAAAAGTGAAAAATGAGGATGAAACAGAAAAGATTTAGTAATTAGGCAGTAAAGTAAAAGAGTTGTATAAATTGGAGAGTTTGAGAGTTGGATTTATTTAGAAATGGAGAAGGAGGAGATGTCCTTGGAAGAGGTATTGGCTGAAGTTTCCCGATGGTCGGAGAAGATAACAATGGAGGTTCATGCTGCAAAGGCGGATTACGAAAGAGCCAAAAAAGAAGCTGAAATTTTCCGTAAAAGGCTACTTGCATTGGCCATGAAGTTGGCCAAAGATGAAAGTTCCATGGAAGCCAAATGCCTTGCAAAAATCCTAGATGCATTGGCCACAAAGACGCATAAGGCCGTGATGCGTGCCCAAGAGGCCCTTTCGAAGGACTACTCTTTACGGTACTCCAAATACTCCGAATAAGTCATGGTATTATCTCCGAGTCGGATTCTTAGTGTTGTCATTTCCATCTTCCTATTTTCTTGTCGTTGTTTCGATCCAAACATTTCTTAAAAATGGTGGAATGGTGGTCAATTGAAAAGAATTGAATGCACAATTAAAAAAAAAACATTTATTTATGTCTCTATTGCACGAGTCATCTGTGCAATGGAGATCCATGCTGCGAAGGCTACTTGCAGAAGTTTCTCGAAGGTCGGATAAGCTAACAATGGAGATCCATGCTGCGAAGTTATGTTACGAAGAAGCTCAGAAAGAAGATAAACTTTTCCGTAAAAGGCTAGTTGAATTAGCTACGAAGTCGGCCATAGACGAAGGCTCCAGGGAAGCTCTACACTTTGGAACCACTCTTTCTGCATCGGCCTTGAAGATGGATTTACATGCCTCCATGAACAGGCGGCCACTTCCATTTCCATTTCCAGGACAATGGCAACCATCTCGCTCCGATCAAGCAAATCAAAGGGCTCCTTTACTTTTAGAATAGCTTTCAATTTCAACCTTTAGTTTATTCGTCCTAATTAATAGTACATTTTCATTTCTTCTCTTTTTCCTCATTCGAATGGGCATGTAGGTTTTTTGAACTTTAGCATTTGGAATGAACGAATTTTATAACTGAAATAAATAAATTTGCTCACCAAATATATAGGATCGACTTCTTAGTTTTGAGTTCCATGAATCTAACACTTGGCTAAAACACCATTTGAATGCTAGTTTATCATTACCTTACGAAAGATTAAATAATAAATTTGGTCCTTCCAACTTGTACAGTTTGATTTTAAAATTCTATAAGGATGAATCCCTTCCTCCCTTGAGTTAGAGTTAGATAATATTAAATTTAATATTTGGTCGTCTGGTGTGAATATATATAATTATATATATATATATATATATATATATATATATATATGTATAATATAAACATTAATATAAAGAAAGGAAAATGAGTAGAGACCATGCGGTTTCATCATGTGCCAACTCTGAGCAGTGGGTTTGAGCTGAGGCCAACCAATTTCTTTGAGATCAAAATCCTGTTCTTAAAGTCAGCTGGCCCAATTGCTCCCACTAATTAAAACACCACTATTACCTCCATGGATTATGCTTTAAGAATAAACCATCTTCATAAACAAACTCAACCCATAATCCAAGTACAAGCTATGTCATGATCAAATGATTTTGCATTTCTTATTCTCTCTGGCCATCCAATCTTCAGTTGACTTTGTTTGGGATCAAGTGGGAAGGTCAGCTGAGAATTTGAACAAGAATTTGTGAAGATAATGAGATGTCTCTTTCATTTTTCTTTGAGGTGGTCAAATGGCAATTGCTCTCAATGCAAGAAAAGAAAAAGAATGGTAAAATAACAATGCCTCTGCAAGAATCATGCTTTGAATTGAAGTTTCAACTATTTGAAAAAGAATTGAATTTTCTTTGTTGGAGTATCATATAATAAACATCCGCCCAAAAGCCATTTGAATTTTCCCTCTTCCCTCAATGACTCTTCCTCTGTTTCTTCTTATACTCCTTCACCTGCACTTCTCCACGGCAGCGCCGCCACCATTTTTCCACCCGCTCGACCCTCTTAACTCGACGGAGCTCGACGTCGTAAGGCTCGCCGTCCACAAATCTCACCTGGGAAAGCTCCCAAATCTCACATTTCACTTCATCGACTTGGAAGAGCCAGAGAAGAAAGATGTCCTCCTCTGGCTCTCTTCCGGTGAACAAAGTAGCCTCACTCGCCGCCTGCCTCGCCGCGCCAATGTCGTCGTTCGGGCTGCGGATTCCACCCACGAGCTACTTATAGACCTCCCCACACGCTCGATCAAATCCGACCATATCTACACCGGCCATGGTTACCCTCCCTTCACTTTTGTGGAGCTCTTCCAAGCCAGCAAACTCCCTCTCAATTTCCCCAAATTCAAGGCTTCAATTCAGAGGAGAGGCTTGAATTTGTCTCACGTTTCTTGCATCCCATTTACAGTGGGCTGGTACGGCGAAAGAACAACCAAAAGGATTCTAAAAGTTCCATGCTTTTACAGAGAAGGAACCAGCAACGTCTTCTCCCGCCCAATCGAAGGAATCATCTCGCTGATCGACGTCGATTCGATGCGAATTTTCTCCTACTCCGATAGATTCACAGCCCCTTTGCCGAAATCTGAAGGCACAGATTACCAATCGAGAAAAACAGAGCCCAATTCCACCCCCAATTGCAACACCCAAAAAAGAAGATTCACCATCGACGGCCATCAAGTGAAATGGGAAAATTGGGTTTTCCATGTCGGATTCAACGCCAGAGCCGGAGTAATTATCTCAACAGCTTCAATATTCGACGACGAGAAGAAGAGATTCCGGCGAGTTCTTTACAGAGGACACATTTCAGAGACGTTCGTTCCGTATATGGATCCGACGACAGAATGGTACTTCAGAACTTTCATGGACATCGGAGAATTCGGATTCGGGCGGGCGGCGGATTCTCTCCGGCCGCTGGTTGATTGCCCGGAAAACGCCGAGTACATCGACGGCTATATGGCCGGCGGCGATGGGCGGCCGCAGAAGGTGGCGAGAGCAATTTGCATCTTTGAACGTCACTCGGGAGATGTTTTGTGGAGACACACTGAGATTAATATCCCTGGAAAATTGGTAATAAAAAATTCAATTTCAAATTATGAAAATTGATTTATTTATATTTTGGCAATCATTCGACATTCTTGTTGATTTTTCTTTTGGCAGATTAGACGTGGGGAAGCTGAAAGTAGTTTGGTGGTTAGGATGGTGGCAACTGTTGGGAATTATGATTATGTTCTTGACTGGGAATTCAAAAGAAGTGGCTCTATTAAAATTGGGGTATTCTCTTTCATCCTCTTTTCTTCATCTAAATTATTGATTAATAAAACTATGGATTTTTTTTGCCACGTAATAAATCATGAGTTTGTTTGTTATTTAATTAATTATTTTTAAATAGATAATAAACTTTCACAGCCGTACGAAAAGATTACTGATGGAGTTGGAAATATACGGAAAGAATTTGTTAGGATATTTTTATATGTAGGGTTAAAGGTCTTTGAATTGGAAAATCTTGAGTAATGGTCAAATTCACAGAGAGTCTGGTGAGAAAACTATTAAGAGGTCAATTTTCGTATTTACCCCACCCATAATTGTTCTTGGAACTAATATTTTTTCTGAAAGCAAGCTATTTTTATTCGAAAGAGTATATTTATCAAAAGAAAAAAAAAAGAACTGGAAAATAATCTTGGTCCTATTTTTTCTGGTAAACGCATGCATTAGAATAATCCAAAAGTATTATTTTCGAATTTAAATATGGAACAGAATTTAAACTTTAAAAAAACATAGCAATTTTTTTGTTTTTTACTTTTGTTTTTTGGCTTTGTTTGGCAGGTTGCTTTAACAGGGCTTTTGGAGGTGAAGGCCACGCCGTACACAAATAACGGCGAAATAACGGAAGAAATATACGGAACTCTAGTCGCCGACAACGCCATCGCCGTCAACCACGACCACTACTTAACCTACTACCTCGACCTCGACGTTGATGGCGCCGTCAACTCCTTCGTCAAAGCCAAACTAATAACGGCAAGGACAACGGACGTCAACGCCACGTCTCCAAGAAAGAGCTACTGGAAAATTATGAGAGAAACCATCAAAACTGAAGCTGAAGCCAAAATTCAGCTCGGCTCCGACCCAGCCGAGCTCTTGTTCGTAAACCCCAATAAGAAGACGAAGCTTGGGAATCACGTTGGTTACCGGCTGATCACTGGACAACCGGTTAGTTCTCTACTGACGGACGATGATTATCCCCAGATTAGAGCTGCCTACACCAAGTACCCCATATGGGTGACTCCCTATAACAGGTCGGAGAGATGGCCGGCGGGATTTTATGCCGATCGGAGCCACGGTGATGATGGCTTAGTGGTTTGGGCTAAAAGGTAAATTTCATTTATGTTAAATTACAATCTTGCCCTTTCAACTTCCGCCTTGTGTAATTTCAATTTAAAAAGTTGTTACACTGCTTTATTCAAAATTGTTTAAAAGATTTTGGTAACCATTAGTATTATTTAAGAATTACAATTCAAGCTTATTTTGTAACTTTAGGTGTTTTTTTAGCTTCAACATGGAAGCTATTTTAACTATTTCAACAAGTAAATTTATAATTTAACTTAAAATTGGGTGATTTTTGGGCATGGGATGTTGATGAGTTAAATATTAAATTTATTTGGACGTGGAATTTTGCAGGAACAGGGGAATTGAGAATAAAGATATTGTTTTATGGTACACGGTGGGGTTCCATCACAGCCCTTGTCAAGAAGAGTTTCCGGCGATGGCCGCCCTCCACGGTGGATTTGAGCTCCGACCAGCTAATTATTTTGATAGAAATCCTTTGCTGAAATGACATTTCTTAAAATTGTATTATTCTAATGGTAATCGACTTAATTAATTGTGAAACTCAAATGAAATGTTATTTTAGGATTTGTTGAAGCCGTCTAAAGAATAAGTTAATAAATTAATACAATATTAAAAATAGGTTTAATACATCTTCTTTTTACAATTTTCTTTTTCAAATTATTTAGCAGAACAGTAGATTAAATTGTAATAGTCTAATAGATGTTGGTTAAGTATCAAAGTTTTAAAACGGATTTAAATTTAAAATGAAAAATTAATTATAAAAGAGTTATAGATAATAATTAATAAGTAACTTTTTAATTTATTTTCCTTAATTTCTTTTCATAAATGTCTTTTGAAAGATAATAAAATTTTCATCAAAGAGTATTTTAATTTGAAGATTTCATCTAAATTAAATTTTAAAAAACCAATACTTACATAATTTTAATAATAAAGAAAACTTGAAAATAAGAAATCATCTGAAAAATACGTGACATAATTTAATAGCCTCATCATCCATCGCCTCGTCATAGTGTAGCCGTATCCGTGTATTATTATTGGTTATCGTTCTTTGATTTCCGTTCTCTTGAAGCAAATCAAATAGTAGAAATAAAATCAAATAGTGGGACTCGCCTCAAATTTGGTAATCTCATTCTGCAATTCCATTCTTCTCCTACACCCTCGTAAATCCCATTCATATTTCTTATTTCGTGGGCTTCACGCATTTATTATAATTACTTTACTACTTTTACCTTTTCTCTCTCATATATTAATGAGCCATAATTTTTTTATTAATTGTTTTATGCTTTTATTATTTATTAAAATTCGTAATTTAATTGAACACCAACAGAATTTTCGGGCGATGTGTCGGTCTCTATAACATACCTGTTCATCGATACAAACAAATTTAAAGTAAAAATGGTGGTCAAATCCCTAAGCAAACTCACCCCTATAAACCTCGCCCAACACGTTTACTGGAATCAGGGCGGCTGTGCTTGGAGACTCTCTCCCTATCTCCTTCATTCCAAATCTTGAATGAGGGAGAGCTCCACCTCTTGCCATAGTTTCCTCTTCTTGGCTAGCGACGGTTCCCAGAGGCTGGCGACGACGGTAGCAACATGCAAGAATTGAGACGACGACCGACAATTATAGTGAACTGCATCCGAAGGAGGAGGAAGAAGAAGGTGCAAGGTGAAAGGAAGGAGATGTAATTATTAAAAAAAAAATTTAATATATTTAACAAAATACAGTCAACAATTTAACTGACACAATATTTTAACATTAGTCAACTAACGGTCAAAGTATAGCTCAACGATCATTTAGAACCATTTCTCAAACGTAACTGATCAAAAATGTTCATTTTCAAACTTTAAGACCGAATAAGCACTTACTCCAAACTTGAGGGACTAAAAGTATTAATTTTAAAATTTTAAGGAGTAAATAGACACCTACCCCAAATACAAAAAGTGTATTTTTTCTTAAAAATATATACAAATTTTATTAGTTAACGTGATTTTATTATAAAATATTATAAATTGATATTTAATTTTTAGCTTTCTAATATTGCTTTTGTTAATATTAATTAATATCAATAGATTTTAAAAAAATAGAAATCGATTGTTATTAATATTGGAATAATACAATTTAATAATATTTTATATTAAATAATAGTTATTCTAATAAAACAGTATTAATTTAATTTTAATTATTCATTGTTTATTAATATTAAATAAATTATTATAATAAAATATATTTAAAAAAATTAACACAATAATGTATTAGCTGAAGAAAGAGATATACCAGTAATGGTTATATGGTTATATATCTGATTCTGATTCTATTATAGTTTTAATAAACAATCAAAGGAATTTTGATTCTGATTGAAAAAAATTTCTAAACATCAAAGGAATGACATTTCCATTCCGATTGATTTTCATTCCGATTCATTTGCATTTCGATTCCTTGTAGGTAGAGCCTTAATTTATAAATGCATTTGTGGCATCATAGAGAATTATATTTAGAGTTTTTTTTTTTGAAACTTATATTTAGAGTTTTTTTTATTCCTTTTGGAGAGTCACATTTATTGAATTTGGTACCAAATTTAAGAACAAGTAATTTTAAGATTCTTATTAGATGAGGAATCACAACTTGTAAATAAGAACCCAGATTAGTATTAATAAAAGTTTGGAAACTTAAAATATGATATTTAATATTTTAAAAACCAAAATACAAATAAAATTCATAGACCAACAAATAATTTAAACTTAATTATAATTTTTGGTAATGATTAAACTTACGGTTAAGGCATGTCAGAGATATTTCTGCGTAGAGCAAACTGGCCGTTGGAAGGAGCGTCGGCCGGATTCGAAACACGATTTGTTGTTCACCTTCGGATTTGAAACGGCGGATTTGAAACACGATTTGTTCTTCGCCTTGGCCGATTGCTTCTTTAAAACCCTATTTCCCCATTGTTGACTCCATTTTTGTTCTCCCGTTTCCAACAGAGCATCAGTTTTTCCATTTTCCAGTGACTTCTAAACTTCGATATATGCCCTTCTGAACGCTTCTAGTTTGAATCTTCCTCCGCTTCTGGCTTTTCGTTAGGGTTTCATGAATCGATCCACTCAACCAGGTCTGATTCTGACTCAACTTCATCGTGTTCTTTATAGAAAATATATATGTTGAATATGAATGTGTTGTGATTCTGTTTTTGGTTGTTTAATTTACTCATCCCCCAATGCACAAGTCTATTTCTGTATCTTCAGTTTCGTGTTATCTGCAATGGGTTCGATTTCCTTTTCGAAGAATTGTCGATTGTTCTCGTAAAGGTGCTTCCGAGTCTGATTTCCCTTTTGATTTGAAGTTTTCTTCTACAGGATTGTTAGTCGATCTATGGAGATGTCAAGCTTTGAAGGCGTTTCAGTTTCTGACCAGTGGCTTCATAGTCGGAATCCAGGGTAAGTATTGGTGAATTTTCCCTCTCATCCTTTTTGATGCTCGATCAATTGCCTATGAATGTGTAGGTTCCTTTGATGTTCATCGACTAAATGCATGATTTGTTTTAGACTTAGTACATATAATGGCAAACGGAGATTTGTTTAACTTGTCGTGTTTTGGGGATAATTGTATTATATTAATTGCTTTACTTTTGGAGCAATCGGTGAAAGATGCACTCTGTTTTGATGCCTATTTATTGAACTGTGTATTTATTGAAAGGCTGCAGAATGAGTGGCTTTCTTCATTTTTTATTAACAACCGAAAAGCCTCCTTCTGTTTTGGTTTGGATCCAACCTTATTAATACTTTGAGTTAAATGTTTTGATGAAAGAAATGCATCACTACTGATATGCTAATGGAAGTAATTGAACTGTGTATTGAGAAAATTCCTCAGTCTTTTGAACTCAAAAACATCTTTAGTCCATATCTTTAGTAATTGAACTGTGTATTGAGAAGATTCCTATAATTAACTAATAACCGTATCTTTAGTCCATTTCAAAGCATATATGAAATAGTTGGGGGAGACGGGTAATTCTTTGATTTTCTCTAGGTGACTTTGAATCTTAATGAAATCCTTGTTCTGTGGATTTTATATGAGATTTGGATTATTCCTTGTGCGTGATCCGTTTTCTAAAGATTTCTTTTAGTTATTTTTTTCTCGAGTCCAATAGAACTTGTCTTAATTCTTTTATTGAGGAAATAATTGTTCTTATAATTAAACCCTTACTTATTTTCGTTATTAAAGCTTTGTATTTTCATTTTCTTAGGTTATGGATACCTGGCTTGGCGTACTTATGCACCAGTGAAGAATAACCCCGAGGATATTGCTAAGGTAGAATTGAAACCCATTGAGCAATATAATTCAACAAACTGTTTGAAAAATATAGATATCAAGAACATCCAAGTGTATTCTATGAAAAGTTATAAAATCAATTTTCTTCTTGGTTTTGCAGTCTCAAGCTGTGGACGTTGGCCAAAACCTGACTAGCTTTGGTAAGTTCTCAATTTTTTTCTTTTTTTGAAAATTTACAAATGATTTTGAAAAAAGTTCTATATTTAAAGTGATTTTTAGAAAAAGTTTAATGACAGTAGTAGAATAATCGATTCCCAAACAATCAATTATGCCTACTCCAAATATTTTAACATCTTCTTCAACTC
>NW_019104499.1:1514223-1524832 GCF_001995035.1 Momordica charantia | reverse complement strand
TTCCAAGTATTTTATTCTTAACTTTTTTTTTCCTTCTTTTCATTTTTATTACTTTTTAAAATTTCTCCCTAAAACATTTTTCCATCTTTTTAACGTTTTCTAATTTTGTTTAATGTCCCTGTAAAACTTTTATTTCTCATTTTCAAACTATTTATATCTCACTTTTCAAATTTGGACATCTCAAAACCTTTTTTTTTCTCTCATAAATTAAAATTTTTTTCGTTTACTTTCTTTCTATTTTTTATTTTTCTTGAAAACTTTTTAAAAAACTTTTTCTATTTTAAATTTGCAATATTTTTTCAAGTATTTTCTTCTTAACTTTTATTTCCCTTCAAAATTTTCATTTTAACCACTTTTCAAAATATCTCTCTAAAACATTTTTCCATCTCTTTAACGTTTTCTATTTTTTTTAATTTATCCGTAAAAACTTTTATTTCTCACTTTCAAACTATTTATAATCTTTTAAATTATTCTCTCTTTCTAAAATTTTCATTCAAAACTCTTTCTAGCATTTTTTTTTTCTTTTCAAGTTTTGTGGACTACTTTATAAATTTGTTTTTCCAACTTTTTTAAAGCTCACCTTTCAAAGTTCTCTCTTCAAATCAGTTTTTCCGTCTCTTTAACATTTTTGAAGTCTCTTTTTATAATTTTTTTTAGAATTATGGATATTCAAACAAATATTTTTTCTTCCCAAAAATTTTCCATATTTTCGGAAAATTTTTACTCCTCACAACATTTTTTCTCTCTTTTAATAAATTATAGAATAATTGATTGTTCGGGA
The DNA here is from genome assembly GCF_001995035.1 of Momordica charantia. The sequence goes on along the minus strand of NW_019104499.1, from coordinate 1,524,051 downwards.
ATCAACTATCTATTTGAACTCATTCCATTTCTAAATTTTTAGAAGTTATTTTAATTAAATATTTCATCGACTTTTTTCTAAAGTTTTCTTTTTTAAATTTATCTCTTGATTTCAAACTTTATCGAAACTATTTTTTTTTATAACCTTTTCTGTTATCTCCATTTTTTTAAATTTTTTTCCGAATCTTCTTTTTTCCTTGAATATTTTAATTCACATCTCTCTTTCTATTTTTTTTAAGTAATTGCTTGGTCAATTTTTTAAAAACGGTTTATATTCTTTTTTGTGAAAAACTTTTATTTTTTGCTTTGAAACTTTTTATTTTTCTTTCCAAAATTTTTGTTGAAACATTTTGGAACAAGTTTTGATCCGAGGTGATTTTAGAATAATTGATTGTTCGGGAATCAATTATCTATTTGAACTCATTCCATTTCTAAATTTTTAAAAGTTTTTTTAATTAAATGATTTTATCACTTTTTTCTAAAGTTTTCTTTTTCAAATTTATTTCTTGATTTCAAACTTTATCCAAATTATTTATTTTTTATAACCTTTTCTGTTCAAAATTTGTTCCTCTTTCTAAATATTTTGTCCCTAAGTTTTTGTTTTTTGTATTCAAAATATTTTCCTTCACTTATAAATTTCTCTATCTCCATTTTTTTTAAAAAAAATTCAAAATCTTCTTTTTTCCTTGAATATTTTAATTCAAAACTCTCTTTCTAATTTTTTTATATAATTGCTTGGTCAATTTAAAAAAAAAAGTTTATATTCTTTTTTATGAAAAACTTTTATTTTTTACTTTGAAAGTTTTACTTTTCCCACTTTATTTTTCTCTCCATAATTTTTGTTCAACTATTTTGGAACAAGTTTTGGTCACTTCAAATTGTTTGAGGTGATTTTAAAATAATTGATTGTTTGGGAATCAATTATCCATTTGAGCTCATTCCATTACTAAATTTTTAAAAGTTTTTTTAATTAAATAATTTGATCCGCTTTTTCCTAAAGTTTTGTTTTTAAAATTTTTTTCTTTCTAAATATTTTCTCCCTTACCTTTTGTTTTCTAAATATTTTCTTTCTAAACAATATAAATTTCTCTATGTCCATTTTTTAAAATTTTTTTCCAAATCCTCTTCTTTCTGATTCTGGAAAAAAATTACTCGGTCAATGTTTTTTAAAAGATTTACATTCTTTTTTCATGAAAAAGCTTTTATTTTTAACTTTGAAAGTATCTTCATCTATTAATTTTTTTTTTTACTTTTCTTACTTTATTTTTCTCTCCAAAAAATTTTTTCAACTATTTTGGAACAAGTTTTGGTCACATAAATTTTTTTAGGTGATTTTAGAATAATTGATTGTTCGGGAATCAATTATCTATTTGAGCTCATTCCATTCCTAAATTTTTAAATATTTTTTAATGAAATGATTTGATCCGCTTTTTTCTAAAGTTTCGTTTTCAAAGTTTGGTTTTTAAAATTTGTTTATCTTTCTAAATATTTTCTCTCTAAATTTTTTGTTTTTGTATTCAAAATATTTTCCTTCACTTATAAATTTCTCCATCTCCATTTTTTTTCTTCCAAATCTTCTTTTTTCCTTGAATATTTTAATTCACAGCTCTCTTTCTGATTTTGTAAAAAACTACTCGGTCAATTTTTTTAAAAAAAGTTTATATTCTTTTTTGTGAAAGACTTTTATTTTTTACTTTGAAAATATCTTCTTCTATTATTTTATTATTATTATTATTATTATTATTATTTACTTTTCTTACTTTATTTTTCTCTCCAAATTCTTTTTTTTTAACTATTTTGGAACACGTTTTGATCACATCAAATTGTTTGAGGTGATTTTAGAATAATTGATTGTTCGGGAATCAATTATCCATTTGAACTCATTCCATTCCTAAATTTTTAAAATTTTTTTAATTAAATGATGTGATCCGCTTTTTTCTAAAGCTTTGTTTTTAAAATTTATTTCTTGATTTCAAACTTTATCCAAACAATTTATTTTTTAATAACCTTTCGGGTTCAAAATCTGTTTCTCTTTCTAAATATTTTCTCCCAAAAAAAAACCTTTATTTCTTACTTTCAAACTATTTATAATCTTAAAAATGATTCTCTCTTTCTAAAACTTTTCCTCCCAAAAATATTCTCTCTTTTCAACATTTTTCTTTTTTAAACCCTTTTAGTTAGAAAATTGTGTTCTCTTCTCTTCCCTTCAAACTTTTGTTTAAGAAAACATTTTTTAAAAAATAATATTTATAATTCTTTGAACTTTTTGGTCTTTATTTTTTTTTAAAACGCATTATTTAATTCTCAATTTCACTCTTTTTTCCTCTTAAAAATCTAAGTTTCTCTGTTCGAAAACTTTTCCCTCTCCAATTACCTTTTCAACTCTTTCCATATTTTCTCTGTGAGAAGTTTTTCTCTCTAACTTTTAAAAAAATATTCCATTTTTCTCTAAAAATTATCTTTAAAATTTTTATTTTTAAAATTTCCTTCTTGATTTAAAACTTTTTTTATTTAAAATTTTTGTCAAAACTCTTTATAGCATTTATTTTCTTGTAAATTTTTATTTATGAACGTATACTCTTTTAAAGTTTTGCCAAGTACTTTATAATTGGTTTTCATTTTAAAAAATTTATCTCTTCTATTTGTTATTTTAACTTTTTTGGAATCAAAATTTTCATATTTTCCTACTTTTCAAGTCTCTTCAGATCATTTTTTTCGTCTCTTTAACATTTATCAAGTCTCTTTTTTTATCATTTTCTTAAATTATTGATATTCAAACAAATATTTTTCATTAAAAAAAAATTTTTATCTCAAAATTTGCCTATACTTTCTAATGTTTTTTTCCGAAAATTTTTGCTTCTGACAACTTTTTTTTCTCATTTAATAAATTAAAATTTTTTGTTGACTTGCGTTCTATATTTTGGTTTTTCAATTAAGTGATCATTTATAAAATCTGTATCAAAATTAAAGTTATTTAAGAAAAATTTTTTATCACATCAAATTCTTTGAGGTGATTTTAGAATAATTGATAGTTCAAAAGTATTCTTATTAGAAGATTTGATCTGCTTTTTTCCTTAAGTTTTATTTTTTAAATTTATTCCTTGATTTCAAACTATTTCTTTTTTTATAATCTTTCGGTTATAAAATTCTCTTATTTTCTCCCTAGCATATTTTCAATTTAATATTTTTATTTTTGAGCTTTTAACTCTTTAAATTTTTTTGTCAATCTCTTTTTCATTTGATTTCCATTTTTTCGCTCCAATACTTTGTTTTTTCTTTACAAGTTCTATATATATATATATATATATATATTTTAGAATAATTGATTGTTCGGGAATCAATTATCTATTTTAACTCATTCCATTTCTAAAATTTTAAATGTTTTTTTTCAATTAAATGATTTCATCCACTTTTTTCTAAAGTTTTCTTTTTTAAATTTATTTCTTGATTTTAAATTTTATCCAAACTATTTTTTATAACCTTTTGTGTTCAAAATTGGCTTCTTTCTAAATATTTTCTCCCTAACTTTTTGTTTTTTGTATTCAAAATATTTTCCTTCGCTTATAAATTTCTCTATCTCCATTTTTAAAAATTTTTTTCCAAATCTTCTTTTTTCTTTGAATATTTTAATTCACATCTCTCTTTCTAATTTTTTATATAATTGCTTGGTCAATTTTTTTTTAAAAGGTTTATATTCTTTTTTGTAAAAAAACTTTTATTTTTTACTTTGAAACTTTTTAGCTTTCTTAATTTATTTTTCTTTCCAAAATTTTTGTTCAACAACTTTGGAACAAGTTGTTTGAGGTGATTTTAGAATAATTGATTGTTCGGGAATCAATTATCTATTTGAACTCATTCCATTTCTAAATTTTAAAAAATTTTATAATTAAATGATTTGATCCGCTTTTTTCTAAAGTTTTGTTTTTTAAATTTGTTTCTTGATTTCAAACTTTATCCAAACTATTTCTTTTTTATAACCTTTTGGGTTCAAAATTTATTTCTCTTTCTAAATATTTTCTCCCTAACTTTTTGTTTTTTGTATTCAAAATATTTTCCTTCATTTATAAATTTCTCCATCTCCATTTGTTTAAAATTTCTTTCCAAATCTTCTTTTTCGGTTGAATATTTTAATTCATAACTCTCTTTCTAATTTTTTAAAAAATTACTTGATCAATTTTTTATAAAATGTTTATATTCTTTTTTGTAAAAAAGTTTATTTTTTAATTGGAAGTATTTCTTCTATTTTTAGTTTTTATTTTAGTTTTCTTACTTTATTTTTCTTTCGAAAATTTTTGTCCAACTATTTTGGAACAAGTTTTGATTACATTCGAGGTGATTTTCGAATAATTGATTGTTCAGGAATCAATTATCCATTTGAACTCATTCCATTCCGAAATTTTTAAAGTTTTTTTAATTAAATTATTTGATCCTCTTTTATCTAATGTTTTTTTTTCTTAAATTTATTTCTTGATTTCAAACTTTGTCCAAACCATTTCTTTTTTTATAACCCTCTTTCTGATTTTGTAAAAAATTACTCGGTCAATTTTTTTAAAAAAAGTTTATTATTCTTTTTTGTGAAAAACTTTCATTTTTTACTTTGAAAGTATCTTCTTCTATTACTTTTTTTTTCTTTAATTTTGTCTCCAAATTTTTTAAACTATTCTGGAATAAGTTTTGATCCCATCAAATTTTTTGAGGTGATTTTAAAATAATTGATTGTTCGGGAATCAATTATATCCATTTGAACTCAATCCATTCGTTAATTTTTAAACATTTTTTTAATTAAATGATTTGATCCGCTTTTTTCTAAAGTTTTGTTTTTTAAATTTGTTTCTTGATTTGAAACTTTATCCAAACTATATATTTTTTATATCCTTTTGTGTCCAAATTTTTTCTCTTTCTGAATATTTTCTCCATAACTGTTTGTTTTTTGTATTCAAAATATTTTGGTTCACTTATAAATTTCTCTATCTCCATTTTTTTTTCCAAATCTTGTTCTTTCCTTGTATATTTTAATTCACAACTCTCTTTCTAAATTTTTTAAAAATTACTTGGTGAATTTTTTAAAAAAGGTTTATATTTTTTTTTGTGAAAAACTTTTAATTTTTACTTTGAAAGTATCTTCTTCCATTTTTCTTTTACTTACTTTATTTTTCTCTCTAAATTTTTGTTCAACTATTTTGGAACAAGTTTTGATTACATCAAATTGTTTGAGTTGATTTTAGAATAATTGATTGTTCCGGAATCAATTATCCATTTGAACTCATTCCATTCCTAAATTTTTAAAAGTTTTTTTAATTAAATTATTTGATCCGCTTTTTTCTAAAGTTTTGTTTCTAAAGTTTTGTTTTTAAAATTTGTTTTTCTTTCTAAATATTTTCTCCCTTACCTTTTGTTTTCTGTATTCAATATATTTTCCTTCACTATAAATTTCTCTATATCCATTTTTTTAAATTTTTTCCAAATCCTCTTTTTCCCTTAAATATTTTAATTCACAAGCCTCTTTCTGATTCTGGAAAAAGTTACTCGGTCAACGTTTTTAAAAAAGTTTATATTCTTTTTCTGAAAAAACTTTTATTTTTTACTCTGAAAGTATCTTCCTCTATTAATTTTTTTTTTCTTACTTTATTTTTCTCTTCAAATTTTTTTTTCAACTATTTTTAAACAAGTTTTGGTCAGATAATTGATTGTTCAAGAATCAATTATCTTTTGAACTCATCCCATTCCTAAAGTTTTAAATGTTTTTTTAATTAAATGATTTGCTCCGCTTTTTTCTAAAGTTTTGTTTTTAAAGTTTGGTTTTTAAAATTTGTTTCTCTTTCTAAATATTTGCTCTCTAACTTTTTGGTTTTTGTATTCAAAATATTTTCCTTCACTTATAAATTTCTCTATCTCCATTTTTTTATAATTTTTTTCTAAATCGTCTTTTTTCCTTGAATATTTTAATTCACAGCTCTCTTATTTTGTAAAAAATTACTCGGTCAATTTTTTTAAAAAAGTTTATATTCATTTTTTTTTTTTTGAAAAACTTTTATTTTTTAGTTTGAAAGTATCTTCTTCTATTATTATTATTATTGTTATTATTTTTGACTTTCTTACTTTATTTTTTTCTCCAAAATTTTTTAACTATTTTGGAACAAGTTTTGATCACATCAAATTGTTTGAGGTGATTTTAGAATAATTGATTGTTCGGGAATCAATTATCCATTTGAACTCATTCCATTCCTAACTTTTAACATTTTTTTAATTAAATGATTTGATCCGCTTATTTCGAAAGCTTTGTTTTTGAAATTTATTTCTTGATTTCAAATTTTATCCAAACAATTTATTTTTTATAACCTTTCGGGTTCAAAATTTGTCTCTCTTTCTAAATATTTTCTCCCTAAAAAAACCTTTATTTCTCACTTTCAAACTATTTATAATCTTAAAAACGATTCTCTCTTTCTAAACTATTTATAGTTCAAAAGTATTCTTATTAGAAGATTTGATCTGGTTTTTTCCTTAAGTTTTATTTCTTAAATTTATTCCTTGATTTCAAACTATTTCTTTTTTTATAATCTTTCCGTTATAAAATTCTCTTATTTTCTCCCTAGCATATTTTCAATTTAATATTTTCATGTTTGAGCTTTTAACTCTTTAAATTTTTTTGTCAATCTCTTTCTCATTTGATTTCCATTTTTTCGCTCCAATACTTTGTTTTTTCTTTACAAGTTCTATATATATATATTTGAGGTTATTTTAGAATAATTGATTGTTCGGGAACCAATTATCTATTTTAACTCATTCCATTTCTAAATTTTTAAATGTTTTTTTAATTAAATGATTTCATCCACTTTTTTCTAAAGTTTTCTTTTTTAAATTTATTTCTTGATTTTAAATTTTATCCAAACTATTTTTTTATAACCTTTTGTGTTCAAAATTGGCTTCTTTCTAAATATTTTCTCCCTACTTTTTGTTTTTTGTATTCAAAATATTTTCCTTCACTTATGAATTTCTCTATCTTCATTTTTTTAAATTTTTTTCCAAATCTTCTTTTTTCTTTGAATATTTTAATTCACATCTCTCTTTCTAATTTTTTATATAATTGCTAGGTCAATTTTTTTAAAAAAAGGTTTATATTCTTTTTTGTAAAAAACTTTTATTTTTTACTTTGAAACTTTTTACCTTTCTTACTTTATTTTTCTTTCCAAAATTTTTGTTCAACTATTTTGGAACAAGGTTTGATCCCATCAAATTCTTTGAGGTTATTTTGAAATAATTGATTGTTTGAGAACCAATTGTCCATTTGAACTCATTCCATTTCTACGTTTATTCAAACTATAATTTCTTTTTTATAATCTTTTGGGTTTAAAATTTATTTCTTGATTTTAAAGTTTATCCAAACTATTTCTTTTTTATATTTTAAATTTTAATCTTGATTTAAAACCTTTTTCATTTAAAATTTTTGTCAAAACTCTTTATAGCATTTATTTTCTTGTAAATTTTTTTTTAAAACGTATACTCTTTTAAAGTTTTGCCAAATACTTTATAATTGGTTTTCATTTAAAAGAAAAAAATTCTCTTCTATATCTTATTTTGACTATTTTGGAATCAAAATTTTCATATTTTCTTACTTTTCAGGTACTCTTCAACTCATTTTTTTCATCTCTTTAACATCTTTCAAGTCTCTTTCTTGTCATTTTTTTAAATTATTGATATTCAAACAAATATTTTTCATTTTAAAAGTGTTTTTCTCAAAATTTGCCTATACTTTCTAATGTTTTTTCTCGAAATTTTTACTTCTGACAATTTTCACTTAATTTTATTTCTCCTTTAATAAATTAAAATTTTTTGTTGACTTGGGTTCTATATTTTGGTTTTTTCAATTAAGTGATCATTTATAAAATATGTTTCAAAATTAAATTTATTTAGGAAAAAAAATTTATCGCATCAAATTCTTTCCTTTGATCTGATTCGGTCTCTAAATTTTCAAAAGTGTTTTTATTTGAAGATTTGATCGGCTTTATCCTAAAGTTTTGTTTTTAATATTTATTCCTTGATTTCAAACTTTATTTTATCTAGAGATTTTATCCCAACTATTTCATTTTATAATTTTTTTCGTTCAAAAATTGTCTATTCTAAATATTTTCTCCCTAGCCTTTTTTTTAATTTAATATTTTTACTTTTGAGCTTTTGACTCTCTAAATTTTTTTTGTCAATCTCTTTCTCATTTAATTTCCATTTTTAAACTTATTTCACTTCTATACTCGTTTTTTCTTTACGAATAAATAAATAAATATATATATATGTATATTATTTTCTGGATTTCAAACTTTATTATCTCTAGAAATTTTATTTTATAATCTTTTCGGTTCAAAATTTGATTTCTAAATATTTTCTCCCTTGCATTTTTTTAATTTAATATTTTTACTTTTGAGCTTTTGACTCTTTAAATTTTTTTTTGTCAATCTCTTTCTCATTTGATTTCCATTTTTTTTAACTTTTTTCAATTCTATACTATTTTTCTTTACGAATTATATATATGTATCTATTTTTTTTTTAAATTTAGTTTAATATCTTTCTAAATTTTTTTCTCTTTTAATTTTTTCTCCCCAAATCATTTTTTGTCGTTTTAATATTTTTCCATAATTAATATTCTAATTTTAATTAAAATATTTCATCTTCGTTCTCAAACTTTTTTTAATTTACCAATGATTTTTAAAAAGTGTTTGAAAATTCAAAGTGATTTTCGGAAAAAAATTTTATGGCATTAAAATATATTAAAATATTTTTGGAGGTGATTTTTAAAAAATGTTTGAAAATTCAAAGTGATTTTCAAAGTGATTTTTATGCGTACCTTAAATTCTTTAATGTATTTTTTTTTACTAGAAGTTAAAACGGCTCTTTTCTCTATAAAAAGTTTATCCAAAATATTTTAAACTTTTTTTCTTTAAAATTTCTCTTTGTTTTTATTATAACCTTTTCCTTTGAAAATCTCTCTCTCTCTCTGATTTTTTTTTTCTCCCTAATTTTTTTTTGTTTCGAAGTATTTTCATGATTGATAAATTTCTCTATCTCCAATTCTTCTTTTTCCCTTGAATTTATTAATTCATAATCCTCTTTTTTTTTAATTTTATGTTTCTTTTTAAAACTGCTTTCTTTAAAATTTCTCACCTTTCTCACTTATTTTTTTCTCTCTAAAATTACAGTCTAACTTTTTTTAACCTTTTTCTCGAAAGTTTTTATTTCTTTCTTTAACATTTCCACTCTTAAATTTCTTTGGAATTCGTAGGAACCTGTTTTTTCTATTTAAAATTTTAATTTCTCTTCACTTTTAAAATTTTTATTTCTATATTTAAATGTTCTGCCTTTTTTGTTTTGTTGTCTCTCTGCAAAATTTTTCTCAATCTTTCCAATTTCGAGGTTTTATAAATTCATTGCTCTCCACAACTTTTTCTATTTTTTTCTCTCCAAACTTTTTATTGTTAATCTTTTAATTTTTTTTGAACGTAATTTAAAAATATGGACATAGAGAAATTTATATTGTTTAGAAAGAAAATATTTAGAAAACAAAAGGTAAGGGAGAAAATATTTAGAAAGAAAAAAATTTTAAAAACAAAACTTTAGGAAAAGAGGATTTAAAAAAGAGGATTTAAAAATATGGACGTAATTTAAAAATGAAAAAAGAAAATTGGAAATTTTGAACTTTCATTTCACCATGATTTTTTTATTGAAAACGTTATGGAATTTCGGAGATAAAATTGAGGGATCTTCAATATTAGCGTTTTTTTTTAATGTCACATAAAGAAAGAAACAATCCTTTAAGAATTTTCTAAAAGAATAATCTAAG
>NW_019104499.1:1487800-1513998 GCF_001995035.1 Momordica charantia | reverse complement strand
TGAGGGATTTGATGTTAGGGTTTTTTTTTTTTCCTTCTTTTTCAATATCACATAAACGATTTCCTTCCTTAATTATATCCAAATTAGAAAGGGAAACGGATATAATGTGGTTGATTAAAAATAATTTAACTTAATTAGTTAATTCTAAATTTGGGTTAAAGTCAAACATTGATCTTTTCCTTAAAAACATTATTGCATCATTAAATTAACATTTTAATTTTATTTATAGGTTGGTTAAAAATGCGTGTTACTAATTATTCTTCCAAAATGATGGTAGATTTTTAATTTGGCCATCCCTCCAGATTTCGGGTAGATTTTTTAAGATTTTGTAGGGAAATACCAAAATTGTAGTTATTTTTAATTTTATTTGAATACGTAGGGTTTTTTTTTTACTTTATTTTAAATTTCAACCCTCAAAATCTACAAAGAAGACCGTTAGAGGGACAGATAGCTGGAGGGGAGAGGAAGCAAATTTGAGGGTTTAAATAAAAAAGAAACTGTTAAAATAGTAGTTTGATTTTATACTCTTATTTTAGTTTATTTTAGTCTCTGTACTCGAACTTGTACTGAGTGACCGTTTTGATCCACATTTTCAAAAATTTTACATGAATTCTACCTGTAATAGAAATCTTTTAATATAAAGTCATTGTTGCATTTTAAGAAATATATTGAATGTAATGTTGTGTTTAAATTATGATATAAATGAGATTAAAAAATAATATAATTAAGAGACCAAAATAGTTACTTTTAAAAATAAAAAATGAACCTTTTAAAAGTATATAGATATAAATAAAGATAAATAAAGTATAGGACCAAACTATTATTTTAACATTAAAAAATTAATAAAGAGGATGGAAGGTAGAGTTAAAAAGTAAAAAATAGAAAATTTACTAATTAGATAGTAAAGTAAAAGAGTGGGCAGTGGGAAGATGGCGATGGAGTTGTATAAATAGAGTTTAGGGTTTAGGGTTTGACTAGAGAATTAAAAATGGAGGAGGTCCCATTGGAAGAGCTACTTTCAGAAGTTTCTCGAAGGTCGGATAAGCCAACAATGGAGATCCATGACGAGAAGTCACGATACGAAGAAGCCCGTAAAGAAACTAAAGGTTTCCGTAAAAGGATAGTTGAATTAGCCACGAAGTCGGGCGGCCATTGATGAAGGCTTCAGGGAAATCGAAGGGCCCGTTAACTTTAGGATTATTACTATGTCGTTTACGTGTCGAATTTCAACTGGGTCGGGTGGATAGTTTATCTCTGTCACCATGGGGTACTTTTGAAAAAAGAAGCGAGATGTCTTAAGCGTTGAGTTACTCCTACCTTAACTTTTGAAACATTTAGGTTTGTTTGAGAGTGATGATATAATAAGTTATTTAAAATAAATTAAGTATAATTGATTTTCCAAAATCATCATCCAAATGATACTTTAAAAATCAATTTATAATGTTAAAGATTTCCTTAAATCAATTTTCTAATTTGGCAAACATGATCAATAAAAAATAAGTGATAATCACTCCTAAACACGTTATTATGTATAATAGATTTCTGTCATAATTTTTCTTATTTCAATGTTTAATCCACATTTTCCAAAAATCAATTTATCATGTAGTTGTTTAAATAATAGTGATGGAGTTGGAAATTTGCAAAAGAAGTCGTTAGGATTTTCATATCAAGGGTTAAAAAGGCTATTTGGATTGGAAAATGTCAAATTCATTGCCCTCTAATAAAAATGGTCATAAGTTTTAATTCTTAATAATGGTCAAAGGGGTCAATTTACATCTTTACCCCGCACATAATTGTTCCTAGAATTAATATTTTTTCTAAAATCAAGTTCATTTTTATTCCAAGGGTATAAAAAAAAAAGAGAATTATAAAATAATTTGGGTCGGTCTGTTTCAAAGGTACATCTATCCAAATTAAATTAGAGAATTGAACCATAACAAAGCCATTATAGCCATTATAACTATTTATTTTGGGAATTCCTCGTTGTCCCATCTGAATTTGGGTTTATTTTTACAAGAATAGGGGAATTGAGAATAAAGATATTGTTTCATGGTACACGGTGGGGTTCCATCACAGCCCTTCTCAAAAAGAGTTTCCGACGATGGCCGCCCTCCACGGCGGATATGAGCTCCGACCAGCTAATTATTTTGATAGAAATCCTTTGTTGAAATGACCTCTCTTAAGATTGTATTGTTCTTATGGGGATCGACTTAACCTAATTATGAAACTCAAATGAAATGTTGTTTTAGGGTTCTGTTGAAGCCTTGTAAAAAATAAATGAATATATATGTTTAATATAACTTCTTTTTATAATTTACTTCTTTGAGATGGTTTATTTAAAATTTTAATATGGTATGGTTTCACTAAACCTTAAATATGTTGAGTTCACCCTGCACAAAGTTATTTATGTCTTGCCGATCATGTTGCAGAGTAACTATATAGATTTTTACCTTTTCTGCTATACTTTTACTAAAGTATAGATGGATATCTGGTATCGAGAGTCCATCTCTAAAGATTAACTCATAAAAGGTCCCTAAACACACTCCATATCTAGTAAAAAAATTATTTGTTCTCAGGCTGAACTTCAGTGATGAGTAAAAAAATGTAATAATCACTGAGATTCACAAAGTGCTTGGATAGTGTTTTTTAGTTCATAAGTCCAATATAAAAACATGGATTCTAAACTCCCTATAACAAATTATTTCTTTACTACATTTTATATATAAAATGGAATGTACTCAAGGTCTTTTATAAGTTAAATCTTCGGAAATAGATTCTCGTTGCTAGATACCTTTGTGTGCTTTTTTTGTCAGTACTTTAGATATATAAACTCTCGTAGTAATAGACATGTTGTCCCTCATTTTTGTCCCTGATGAATCTTTCTCATTCTCTGTCCAATGGGATTTGAGACAATATCCTCCCAACAAATTTGATGGCACAAGTGTAAATTTCTTATTCTTTGGCTTTGGTCCTTTAATTTCAGTGGTCATGTGGCGACTCTGTTATAAGATTCTTTGGACAAAAGCGTACTAAAATAAAACATAGAAAGAAAGCCAGAGAGAATTCTCTCTCCATCCTCGTTCAAACCTTAATTAAATGCATGCATGAGATACAAGGGTACCACAGCAAGAGGGTACAGTTATTGATGAGAAAGTAGAAAAGACAGGTCACTGATCAAAGAAGTCCTCTCAGTACACCGTACATTTATTTTCATTTATCTATATGTTATTTTTAAATTATATGTAACTGAATACATTTTGCATAATGGAGATGGAATGGAGTTTTGATAGCTTCTGAACTCATTAATTATGACAATTTATTTGAGAGGATATTTAAGAGACTTTACCAATTTACGTTCACGGAACAGTGATGTTTGCATGATAGTAGAACTTCAATATGAGAAAATTTTTTTGTACTACAAGAGTATGAAAAATTTTCTATAGTGCATACTCCGTCCCATTTATTATTTGTCAACCATGCAACAACATTAAGAGTATGTACTCCGTAGTAATAGAAAAATTATTCCTGGACCATGGAAGCTTGCAGATTTACACCATAACAAATTATATAACAATGAAAAAACTACTATTAAAATTACGAATTGAGGATATGAGGTAAATTTTAACTTCATCTTTAATAATTAGCTATAAAGTTTTCAATATAGTTATGGTTTCACTAAACCTTACTGTCTGTACAATTGATCATGCACAAGGTTAATTGAATACGCTCATGTTGATCTATCTATATAAGTTTTTATCCACTTATAAAACCACAGTACCTTTTCTCCTATCCTTTTACTCCAGCCTCTAAAGCACAACACTACTTTAGACCTAAGCTCTCGTATTAATAAAAATGTTGTCCCGCCCGATGGCGCAACTGTAAATTTGATATTCTTGGATGTTTTATTTTCAGTGATGATGTGGCCATTCTCTTGTGAGATTCTCTGGACAACAAAGTACTACTCAATAAAATATAAAAAGAAAGGTAGCTACAGAGAATTCTCTCTCCATCCTCATTCAAACCTTAACTAAATGCATGCATGAGATACAAGTACCACAGCAAGAGGGTACAATTATTGATGAAACTAGAAAAGACAAAGGCACTGATCGAAGACACTGGTCATATGCGGCGGCGGACACGGCGGTGGAGTTTAAGGAGCTTTCATTTTGAGGATGGGATTCCTCTCGAAGAAATTTGATGGCCGAAGTTCGAAGCCTCCACTGAGGGTGGGCATTATCGGAAATTCATCTTGAGTTGGATGATGGTGGAACCCTATGGTGTGCCACAACACAATGTCCTTGTTGGAGATGTCTCTGTTCCTGCTCTCCCAATTTGCATACAAATTCTCAATAAATATTTCTTTTATATATACTACACCTTTGCGACTTAGAAAATACCCTTGGAGAAAATATTCGTTAATATTTAAAATTGAAGATTTATGTGCCAAAATTTAGAAGGATGTGACTGTTAACGTGAAAACTTGCCTTCAAACATTCCTATATGAAGTCATTACGACAATATTTCTCTTTAAAAGAAAAATTATAGCAAAATTGGATAGGGAATGAATAATCAAACTCTCTTGGCAAGAGATGAATAATAATACTTTAAGATGAATAATAATACTTTAGGGGTAAAATTTGAACATTAATTCACTACCTCAAAATTTCATTCAAAGTCTGTGTTTAAACTTGGAAAGGGTATTTTTGGAACAAAGTCTAGTTTTTAAAGTTTTTAATATTTTTAAACAAAGAGCAAATTTTAAGGGTTTTTTTCTTCCTCTCTTCTTTTTTTTTTATAATTTAGCTATTTTTTATAAATTAAAAAAAAAGGAAAAAATTCGACTTTAAAGTTGTAACTTATCCTTTAACATCGTCATTAAATATTTGATAATTAAACAATTTTTTAATTTCTGATCGTGCGGACAGGAAGTCCATCAACTTTAAGTAGTCCAAGTTGGTCCAAACAAAAAAAAATCCAACTATTTTACGTACCTTTCTGTTAAAATCTTGAGAGTCTGGTCACCACGGCTGCGATCAACGTACATTCCGCCGGCCCATTTTTCGGACCGATTATAAGGCGTGACCCAAATATTGTAATCAGAGAGCGCCCCTCGAATCTGCGGAAAATCGTCGTCGGAAAGGAGCGGCGGTGCCGCCGGTCCGGGGATGAGCCGGTATCCAACTTTGTTTCCTATGGCAGTCTCCTTATTCGGGTTCACGATGTTGAACTCGGTCGGTTCGGTCGGCCGGAGTCTGGCGTCGAGTTCGTTGTGGACTAACTCATCCACCACCGACCAGTAGCTTTTCCTGGGCGTGGAGCCGTCGGATTTGAAGCTCTTTAATTTTGATTTGACAAAGGAATTATCCTGGCCGTCGATGTCCAGATCGAGATAATACGTGATGAAATGGTCGTGGTTGACGCCGATTGTGTTTGCGGCGGCTAATGCACCGTAGATTTCTTCCTTTATCTCGCTCGTGTGCTTGTACGCTGTCGTTTTCGCTTCCATTATCCCCGTTAAACTCACCTATATTGTATTATATAAACGTGACAAAAAAATAGTCAATTCCTAAGTTTCATTATATCTCTAAGATGTATTAATACACATTCCAATTTTAAAAATCGTCTAACAAATCCATGAATTTTCAGGATCGTGTCTAAACATATAAATAATTTATTGAATTTTTTTTTGTGTTTTTCTTTTTGGTCGTATTTGACATTTTATAAAATTTACAGATATATTAAACATAAAAATTGAATTTCATTTTTACTGTAATCTCGAAATATAAAAAAGTTGGAATATGATAAGAATATGTTACGATAAAACAATAATTTTTTTTATTACCAAAGCGGGTATAGCTTAAAAGTAATTAGCATATACATTTGGAAACTTGTCCACAAATAAAAAGAAAAAAGACTACAACTTTTCCATGTACTCAATTCTTATATTTTTTTTTTATACCTATGAGTATCCAGGTCAGGTTGTGTATACTTCAACTAATCTCGTGAAAAAACTGTATGATCTTATAATATTTGATACCGAAAAATACATCAGAATTACTAATTCAGGTGCTAAAGTGATTATTTTTTAAATCTAGAGATCAAATATTTTTTTCTTTTTTTAAGTGAGAGTACTGAAATATAAATTTTGTTAAATTTTGTTATGATTAAGAAATTGACCTTAAATTTGATAGATCCACTTTTCGTGAACTCCCAATCCAAAATGTAATCGTAGTTGCCAATCACAGCTATCATCCTTATCATCAAGCTCACATCTGGCCTCACCTCTCTTATCTGCAAAAATCACATCAAACCACCAAAAATAAAAAAAAACAGTTGTTTGGGGAAGAGAATACCCTGGACACGTGGAGGACCCCTATTGGTGCTCCAAAATGACTCATGAGTCATGTCCAGCTCGGACGGCCGAGATCACCACCACTAGCGTTGACAGATGCTAAGTATGAGGGCCGAGGTGAACCTGGCTAAGGTCCGACCTACCGGGAAGCTCGGTGGGGGCCGATGTGAACTACTGTCAGCGGCGTGATTATCGGGTATAACCGTCGGTCCCGAGATTATCGGGTGTAACCGACGGTCCCGAGATTACCGGGTGTAACCGTCGCGAGATTAGCGGGACTACCACCCATAAGTAGAGGACCTCACTCCGCGATCAGGTCCGCCCAAGTATTCAGATCGGTCCGGAGGCCGAGTTCGAACTGCAATCTGAAATACACTGTTGTGCATATACTTGCATAAACAACAGTAAAAGCCATATTAAATAAAAAAATTAAAAACAAATATTTAGTTACTTATCTGTCACCCGTGGCACTATGATATCTCATTATTTTTTATTTTTATATTTATCTCGTTGTTAAATATTTTTTGTATTTCTCAAACAACGATATCTCATATACCGTCGGCTTTAGATATAGCCTTCGTCATTTTATTTTTTTATTCCACCCAAAAGATCGGGTATCAATTGAGATAATTATCTCTTATATATTTATTGACCACCTCTCTTCTCAGTCAACGTGATACTTTGTTTTGTGTGACTAGATATTGTCGTTATCACGATTGACAAATTGATATCTCATTATTCTTTCTTTATTTATCTCTCTTAATGGTCAAACTTGATAAACCGGTATGAAATGGACCGTACCTTTTTTCCGGGAATTGCACTCTCGGTGTGGCGCCAGGCAATGTTGCCCGCAGACTTCTCAAAGATGCAATAGGCATTGGGCAGCTTGACCCGGTTGCCGTCCGGACCGCCGTAGTAGGCGTCGAAGAGGACGGCGTTAGCGGGACAGTCGTGGAGGGGCTCGAGGGGGACGGCGGAGGAGCCCATGCCGAACTCGCCGGCGTCCAAAAAAGTCCGGTAATACCACTCCTCCGTTGGGTCCTGGTAGGGGACGAACAGCTCGGAGATGTGGCCTTGGTACAGAACCTGCCGTTTCTTACGTTGGTCCAAGTCGTATATTGAGGCTGAAGATATTACAATTCCCACTCTCATGTCGAATCCCACGTGTAAATCCCAGTTCGCCCAGCTGGAAGTGGTACACAAAATTTTTTGAATCTTCCTTTTCGTCAAAAATAAGGCTAAATGACAAAAACAAAAACACTTTTAACGTATGCTTTTATTTCTTACCATGTCTCAATATTTTGAAAATTTTATTCTAGATATTGGACCTTTTGAAAACCATAGAGAAGTCGAGGAAGAAAATCGTGAAAAGAACAACCTGACTATGAAATATTGAAAACAATAATTGCTTCGAAAACAATAATTGCTTCTACATTTCTTCTCTTTTTTTTACTTAATTAGTTAAATTTATACGATTTATTTGTCATGTTGTTCTAAATACTCTCACGATAATTTTACCGTTCGAAATATTAATAAATGTTTACTCAAATATATTTTTGAAGCGTTTATGAAAAGTAAGGATAATATTGAAATTTTTAAAGGATGCAAGTATTTTTAAGATAAGTATAAAATTGGAAGGTTTTTTTTTCCAGGAAAAAGGAAAATAGTTAGGTTGTTTTTTTATTAAAAAAAAAATTTACATTTATATCTCTTAATTGTCAAACATTTAATGGTGATCAGTATAAGATAAGTCGTCACAATAATTGTCTTGTAGTTCCAAATTCTATCATGTCAATTTCTGTTAAAAATACTAATGAATGTTTGCTAAAATATATTTGAAACGCTAGTGAAGATGAAGGATAATATTACATATTGAAACTTTAGAAAGAATATGAGTATTTTTAAAATAAAGGATAAAGTTTAGGGTATTTTTATAATTTTGTTTAAAGAAAGAAAAAATACTTAGCTCCTGACGAATCATGATCATCAACCTTATTCAAACCACTATTAAATATTTTACAACTACAAATGAAAATAGGAAAATAGAAACTTAAAAAAAAATAATTACCTATCAATTTTTTAATGATAATGGTACCGAAGTTGGTCCTAACCTTCCACGAGAAATCATTTTTAGAAAAATACTTGAGAAAAAAAACTTGGCTCCTTAAAGAGAAATGACCTCCTTAACATCATTAAATATTTGACAATTAGGAGAGAATAATAATAAAAAACTACGAACAAATATTGAGTTGTCAAATAAATTAGTTAATTTTTTTTCAAATACTTACTCCTCGCCAGTAAAAAGATTTCTTGTCATTACCAACTTATTATTTTTTTAAAAAAAATTTCTTATATTTCTTTCTAATTGTCAAAATTGAATGATGGTGAGAAGTATTATTAATGAGTTAAAAGTATTTCCTTTGTTTTTGTTTTTTATATCTCAATTGAAACGGATTAAACCTGAGGGTATGGCCTCTAATGACGAAACTCGGACCCTTGGGCTGTTGAACCGTAATCGGGTTCGTCTCCGCCACATACGGCGGCCGCATTCCCGAACTCCGGTAGTCCGTACCGTCGACTTTTGGCATAACACAAACCCGAAGATCCTTAAACTCCGTAACCACCATCCGATCAAGATCCACCACCGTCTCAATCCCCTCCACCGGCCTCACCCACACGTTCACCGAATTCTCCCCGTAAAAATACAACACCTTCACCACGCGCTTCGTCTCACGCGCCGACTCCCCGTACCACCCGATCGTGAACACCGACCCCACGATCTCCGACAAATTTAGCCCTCTCCTCTCAATGGCGGCCACCAGCGGCGCGTGTTTCAACGACAGTTCTATGGCTTCCTCTTGCTCCTCGATGCTCAGGGTCGGGAACCCGGTGCCGTCGTACACACGCGTCGAGAGGATCCTGCCGCTGTCGAGACCGACGACGAACTCGTGAGTCTCCCCGGCGGCGCGTACGACGGCCAAGGCCTCGCGTGGCGGCGGCGGGGAGCGGGGGTTGGCGAGCCATGAGAGGACGGCTGGCTTACTCGGCTCGTGGATGCCAAAATAGTGAAATTTGATGTCTATGAGGTTGGATCTTGATTTGATAATGGAGGCCACTTTTTCAATTTCGAGTTCGGAAAGAGGATCGAATGGGTGGGAGAAAATGGAAGGAATTGAGATGGAAATCAAGAAGAGAAGAATTGTGATTCTTGTAATTAGGTAAGCCATTGCAAGCGATGTTTCGAGCTTTTTTTGAAGTTGTATTTAAAGACCATGTTGAAATAGTTCTTTTATCCATGGTGAGCCATATGCATTGGAGAGATGATACGATGAAAATGTGATTAATTAATTTGAGGTTTAGATTTCGAAATTTTAAATTTATTTCAAACAAATGGACAATTTGTACTTTGAGTATGTATTTCCAAGTCATAATTAATTAGTTAATTAAGTAGTTAAGTGGATATTAGCTGAAACCTAATGGGGAGAGAGATGACAATTAAATAAACCCATAGGCCATATAACACGTACCCATTTACCTTATCCTTTCCATGGTCCCAAAATATCTCATTAAATACAAATGCTTCCAAACAATGCTTTTATATCTACATTTGCATTCACACATTTGTTATATACAACATAATATTATCTCATATTAATAATTTATGTATTTTTATTATCATTCGAGTTGGAGATTCGAGCTTATAATTTTTTGGTCAGAGATTTATGTCAATTATTACTAAATCAAACTCAAGTTGGTTATACTATTAACGGTTTAATTACTTAGTTTACTTTCTGATATATTTTTATTAATAGTATATACCATAAATATTTTCTTGATATATCGTTGATTGAGTGTGAGATATTTTGTTAGTCTAAATTATTAGATTATATTATTAAAATTGATATGATTTAGATTATATCTTTTGAACTAGGTTTTGTTCAAGGAGTTATTAGCATGCATCCGAGTTAGGACCACGTGCTTCATGCACTAAGGCCGGTTCAACTTGAGCTGAGTACCAAAACCTCTCATGTCACATCTTGAGCTGATTCTCGTGACTCATAACATGATCTTCAATCCTTAATGTTCATGGCCTCAAAAGATATAATTGTTTTTTTTCTTTATTTTTGAATATATAGACATACACTCAATGGTCAATAATGAGAAAACAAAACACATGGGTTAACTCTTATTGGTGCTCCTATTCCCTCTCATAATTTGAAATTACTTGTAACAAAATTAATATTATTTTGTGTATATTGTGATCGCTATTTACAATTTTATAATTTAAAAAAAATATATATATAATTTCATTTATATAAGAAAATAATAATCAATCCTCTAGAAAGCTAAAAAGGAAAAAGAGACAAGAACAACTAGAAAGATGTATACATGTCCTATGTTAAAATTATTTTGGAAATAGGCTTCCGAAAATGCCCTTACACTAGAACCACTCACTAGATAAGATATTTAAGTAAACCACATTTCACTATCACCTTTTTTTTTTCTTTTTTGATTTTTAATGAGAGGGAAAATAAATGAATAAATAAGTGGATGGGAGTATAGAATCACGTGTTGGCGGTGTATGCAAACAAAGGAGAGACATTTGTAAATGGTATGGATCCCTCTATTATGAAAATGTTGTCAATTTTCACAATCGTTGAACACATTTTATTTAAAAAGGGTAAAATGGTCCGAAGCTTGAGAATTTGTTTATATTTGATTTTTAAAAGTAGACAGTTTGGTCTCTCATCTAAGTATAGTTCTAAACATCTCTATAGTCAAACTTTCCTTAATGTCACTAACGAAGTGCTGACATGGACGTTTGAGGTACTAAGGGACATTTTGTGATGTATTTATCTTAAACTGTGTGACATTTGTATTTTTTTAGGAAAAAAAATCAAAGACTCTCCGTGTATCTCTCCTTCCTTGAATATATAAACTTACTCATAATTTTTACTTTTTCTAATCAACATCGGACTTTTGGTTGCATTCCAGATATAAAGTTAATCAAAAGTCTTGTATTGTATATCAAATCAAGCTTAAAAAACATAATGTTTTTTTTTTCTTTTTTATCAAATGAAAACTTTATGTTATGGGTTAAAAAGATAGTCTTATTAGATTGCATAGATGGAAAAAAATTTACTTGATAAGATACATGATAAAATAGGGTAAGTTGAAGGTTTATCATTGGTGGGTAAAGGATCAAAAGTTAGCGTCTTAGTTACTATTTTCCAATCCTATACAAGGCACTTTACATAATCGTGCATGCGATTTACACCTCATATGATTCCTTGTTCAATTATTTCCAAGTAAATTTGATTCTTTTCTTCCTTTGAGAATCTCTTATTTTTTTATTCTATTATGAGGAGTAATCGGGACCAATTCACTTATTGTCTCATTCGTTTGGAATCAAGGTTCTTCTACGTCATTTTTATTTACACCATTCATTTTTTAAGTCCGCAGAACCATTTGCAGCAAAAGTTAAAAGTGTGAATATCTTGCTCTAAAAGATCCAATTTTCCGGTGCTATCACTTTTTTTTTTTTGGTTTATCAATAATCCGTGGAAAAACTCATATCATGGCTTATACTTTTTGTAATACAATACCAAATTCAAATATTTTATAATTTGAACTATTCTGCACAAAAAATAAAAATAATAAAAATGGATTGAACTCAAAACTCAACCACAAAAAAAACGTCTTGGGGTATTTAGAGAGGATTGAAATTGTTGTGTATGGAAAGTGTCATGGGGTAAGGCAGATAAGATCTAATAAATTTATTGAAAAAGTAATTAATTAAAATTTTGACCTCTCCTCTAATAAATAAACAAATAAGCTTCTAATTTATTTAATAAAAAATTAACCTCCAAATTTTAATTTCATTAATAAATACAAAATAATCTTTTAAATATTTTAAACCAACCCCATTCTTAAAAAAAATAAACAAAAAAAAAAATCGAAGTAGAGATCATATAAGTAGCCAAGTCATAAACCACGTTAAGAAATCAGTAGATTTCATTGATTTCAATATTTGCTAATTGATCGAAATTCTAATAAATTAAATCTCAACTCATTAATTCGTGTGCTAAAACGAACATAGTTCAGCGATAATTTATATATATCTCAAACAGGTTGTGAATTCGATCCTCCATCCTTACATATTATACTAAAAACCATTAATTCGTGAGTCTTTTGAGGAAGAAAAAAACAGTCATTTGAAATAAGCCAAGAATCGTGTTAACTTTATAGTTTTTTCACATGAGTTTGCTTGGATTAATTTGAACAAACTAGAACTAAAACAAAATATAGCAAAGTAGATTCTAATATATATTCTTCTCTATAAGTTTCCAATAAGATTATTAAATCCTTAATAAATTAAATTATATTTCCCGCTTCATAATTAAAAAAAAGCAAAGTAAATAACTAATTAAAAACTATTTTGGTTTTTATATTTTCAACTTCTGTACTTTTAAAATATTCATTTTATTTTCTTATTTTCAACTTTTGTTCATTTTAATATCTATTTTGGTCTATGTATTTTAAAAATTAACCACTTTAGTCCCTATTTGTAAAATTTTAACTCAAATTTTACTATTTAAAAGATTTTGGTGGGTGAAGTGTTATGTTAAAATTTGATAAAAATAAATGAGATAAAAATGAAGATGAAAGACCAAAATAGTCACTTTATAAAAGTACAATGACCAAAACGAACGTTTCGAAAGTACAACAATTAAAATGACATAAAAAGTTGAAAATATAGAGATCAAAATAGACGTTTTAAAAGAAGATGAACCAAATCCGAGGGACCAAAATAATATTTTAAACCTTAAAAATAAATTTAAAAAAATTATTGCCACAACACTCAAAAGCTAAGGCCTATCTTCAACATAATTGACCAGCTTTTGGACCTTTCAACCGAATTACCAGCCCATCAACTGCCTAGGTAATAGTGGGTTCTCTGAAATGGCCCATCTCATAGCCCATCCCACGGCCCAGAAACAGAAATTTGTAATAAAAGGCATTTGATTTTCTTTTTTCCTCCGTATATGCCACATTTTCATACAAATTATAAATAGACGTCCAAAGAAATCACAAAAGTTTGCGTACATTAAATGTCCTTTTAAGAAATTTTCTTTATTTCATATTTAAAAATTAATTGTTGCATGTTCTTGAAAAAAGTTTGGTTATACAATTTTATGCTGCATGTTTTAATTTTGTTTAATCAATTTTTTTATTAAAGAAACTATTATTGCTATTTCGAAAAATAACTTGAATATAATGAAGAAAGTTATACCGAAAAAAAATTGAGGGTAATAATTACTTGGTAAAATGTCAAGAAATAAAAAATATTGAAAATTTATATTAGTCTTCAATTTATTTATGCACCCATCATGGAATTAAACACATTAGTTTAACTTTAAAAAAAAAAACAATATATCCTACATCGTTGTATGAATTAAAAAAATCAGTGCTTTATAATAATATTATTTTAATCATCGTGATATATATATTTTTTGTCCAAAATATATATTCTAGTATTGCAAAATTGACCTCACTTTTTCTGCTAATTAAATTAAGGTCTACTTTATTATTTTTTTTCCCGATATTCTGTAAGATATCCGACACACAAAAGAAAAACAAAAGGGGGGAATTTATTTATTTAAAGGAATATTAATTTAAATAATGGTGGATATGGATAACGTTGGATGCTTGGATTGCTGTTGCTGACCTGCCAACCCAACTACTCTCTCTCCTCTCTCCTTCTCTCTCTAGAGGTTCATACTTTATAGTTTATACTCAAAATTTTAAATATTTTATGAAGTTCTTGAATTTTCAATAATAAAATTATTTTAGTTTCTAACTTTTAAAAAATAATCAACTTTATAAATATTTGTTTTTAATCTCTAAATTGGGTCATTGTCTTTTATCACCTAATATTCTACTATATTGTTTGATCTGAAAATCGACCAACTTCGGAATCCAAGTAGATCAGAACAATCGGGACGTTCTCTTACTCTTTTGAGGAACTTTCAAAATAAGGTTAGCACTCCGACTAGCAAGTTAGTCACTATCCGATCTAAAGTCTTGAGCATGAATGGATTCACGTATCTTGTATGAGAGGCAGACATCCCTATTTATACGGATGATCTCCGATAGTGGCATAACGGTCATCCGACACTGGTGAAATGTGGCGTGCTGTCGGAGGGACATGACGTATTTGCACCCCTGTGGATATCATGAAATAGTTCGACTCGTTCTCTCGTTAGGTCGGTTGAATATCGTTATTTGGTAGCTCAACTCAGACAATATACATCAAGCCGGAGAAACTTGTAATAATTATAGTTTGTTCAAATGGAAAACACCTCCAAACTGTCGACACGTGCCAAGCGATAAATAGCCTCCAACATGTATGATATTTTACATTAACCAATTTATATGACTAAAATGTGATACATACCTGAGTTAACAAGTTACTAAATTATCTATCTTTTTTATTCAACATCATGTGGATGTGGGATTTGAACGACCGCTGACCATTTTTTTTTCTTTTTTTTAATAATGAAACATCTTATCTTTTTTATCAATGATATATGTCTTAACTAATTTGAGTTATGCTCAAGTTCATGTATTATCTATCTATAACTAATTGGTATTTTAATACTATAGGAATTACATAATTTAAAGTACATAAACTAAATAGATATTTTGAAAGCTTAACGATGAAAATGAAAACAAAATTTTTATAGAATAAAGTAAATATGTTGATAGTTTAGCGATCATAATGGAATGATTTTTTTTAGTGCACCAACATAATGAAATAATGTTTGAAGTTTAGGAATCTAGAGATTTCAAATTTTCATTTAATTATTTTCATTTAATTATTGATGATAAAATATGTACGTGAACAATTATTAGAAACCAACTTGGTGTAATTAATTAGTAGGTATGGTGTTGGGTTTAAGAACATATTAAAGAGTTTCGTGGACAAACATATAATGGAAATTTAATTTATCGACATTGACAAAAATAGTTTATTTATACACAAATTAAAAAATATATGACATTTGAAAGTTGAAGATTGAAATAAGATATTAAAAAACGCAAAGAAAAATTTGAAATACGTATAAAAATTAAGAAATAAAAAATCTAATATAGAATTTAAACTGAGGTCATACCAAATATTTTCTCCAACCAACTAGGAAGGAGTTCGATATTAATTTTATCTCAAAATGAATCTTTTTCCTTTTATTTTAATTTAATGAGGGAGAATATTCAAAGATAGGAAATTTGTTGCCGGATGTTGGAGTTACCTTAATTACCTAAATAAAAGTATTGTTTTATCATTTTTTACTTATATATTATTTTTAATACAATATGTAAGGGTGATGATTTGAATTCAAATTACCACATAACTATGTTTATTTTTTCTATCATTTTTTTTTTATAAAATGCATAAAAATATTAAAAATAAGTATAACATAAAATTATGAATATTTTATTTAAGAAATAATTTTCATATAAAAAATTTACACTTTTTTAATTTAAAATTTTAGGCCATGAGTAATAATAAAATTTTACGAAACACGTTCCTTACAAAAATTAGTCACAAGAAACAAGAAACCGGTCCAAATTAGTTCAAAAGCTACTAAAAATAAACTATAAAATGCACTAATCAAAAGAGTTGTTAATTTAAAATGATGCATATCACCCCAAATGGTAAAAAAACACATAATATATATTAACTTTATATTGAGAAATACTCCATTCTAATAATACATATGCAATCTTATTGTAAAACACTAGCCACGTATATGATAATATAATGTGACAGGGAACCCAACAATTATTATTAAAATATGAAATAAAATACAAAAACTTAGAGATAAAAAGTCATAAGGTTAGTAATGGGGTTACGTAACACACACCAAGTCACTCTCCACGTCCCATCACTTTATTAATTATTGAATTACCCAATTTTATTGCTTAATTGGCTTAGACAATATTTTAATTAATGATATATATATTTTTGTTACAGTAATTTCAATTATTTAGGAAGACGTCACTGCCTAATGTGTGATTGAATTAAAAGACAAAAAAGGGTTTCTTTTTCATACCCCTCCCGTCCTCACAAGGCAAAGACTTTGTGGTTATCGATAAGTGATGCTTGAGATAGTTCTTTTATTTTATCCAAATATATAATATGGTACAACGCTATCGTTTAAAATTTATAATTTTGGACTACCTCCTTCATTGTTAATTAGTTTTGAGGTGAATTTATGATTTTTTTTTTCACTGTCTCCAATACTGTACATACACAATGAGTCATTGCTTGGTGGAGTTGCGTTCTTTGTGGTGTGAATCTAAGACCTCAAAGATATTCCTTAAGCCCCAAATCACCCCAACTATCTTTTGGGAACGAACTCATGAATATTTAATATAATATCACAGTCCAAAACACTCAAACGGATATCTACGATCTTGAGGAGGCATGTTAAAGATCTCACATAAAAAATATAAGAGATTTATTAGATTTTCGTTGTTGTTGTTTTTTAAAATTTAATGACCCTACTGATCTGTGTTATGATTTTTTTTTTCTTTTTGTTAAGAGTTAGCTTACATACTATGTTCTAAAAAGTTGAAAAAAATAAATACTTCTTAACAATTTCAACTAAAATACAACAAAAAACATATATTTTGTTATACGTGAGCCCAAAGCTTACAACGTGGACCATTTACTTGAGAGCAAGGGTCTTTAGTTTGGATAAGTTGAGAACGAAGTGAGACAAGTCAAATTGCCTATGRCCAATTCGACAAAAGTGGATCGATACCAAGAAGGAAAAAGTGAATACCATCGAGAGAAAATATGCTGACACGAAATATGAGGCACTAGAATAGGAGAGTCATGCCCCCAAAGCTCCCCTATAAAAGCGTAGTCCCTCCTTTTTAAAGGTGCATAGTTTTTAAGTAATATAACCAAATTCGAATAGACACCGATTCAAACTAAATTCTATTTTAAATTTTGGATCGTACCTGAGTAGCACTACACCAATACAAGGTTTTGTGTATAAATAGGAAGATGATAGGACACCTGGTCTAGAATCCTCCCTCCAATATATATATGAATAAGTAAATTAATCTAAGTTTACATATTTCTTAAATAAAAAAAAAACATAAAAATAACAAGACAGTTTACGCCCTGAAGTAAGATTAAATGGTACTTTTTAATTTCTAAATTTTGTAGTGTGTATTACTATACTTTCACACTTATTGCAACTTTATCTTTATAAATTTAAAAGTCTTAACTTCATCTCTGGATTTCCGTACCAGTATCACGTTCATTCACGTAAACAATTTTAATTAAGTGAATCAATTTTTGGTACAGAAATAGAAATATATTGTCCTTACAAAAACAAATAAAAAATATAACCAATTGACTATTTTTCACTTTCATACAAAAAGAAAATAAAAAGCGGAGGGCAGAAGAGTCCAATCAAAATGCAATGGAAAACGAAACACGCGGTGTGGGTTGGTTGGTGGGTGAATTGTGAGTTGGACACGTGCTCCAAAACGGCGTAGGTTCGTCTCGTCCTTCCCAGACCAAACCGCGTGGTTCGGTTCGGGTGGGCCCCGCTCCCTAATTCCTTTCTAGTTTCTCCACTTCCAATTCCATGTGGGATTAGGATTTGGAATTATAATAAATTTTAAAAAAATTAGGAATCTGACTCAGCATGTTCACCCATATTTATCCAAGCGCGTTTCCCTCACGCGCTTCCCTATATAATGCCCCCACTCCCCCCTTCTCATCTTCGCTCTGTTGCTCTCTAAACTTCGATTTCCCAAAATCCTCTGTTTTTCTCTCTTCCTTCTCCCATGGCTTCTTCTCTCCACTGCCTAATTTTCGGTATTTTTTTCTTCTTAATCTTCATTATTTGCAACATTTTTTGCATTATTCTGATCAATTACTCTGTTTTCTTCAGACTTGGACGACACCCTCTACCCCTTCAACACCGGGATCGCCACTGCCTGCAAGAAAAACATCGAAGGTTTTTTACTTCAAAAAATATATATATATCCACCATTTTTAACAATTTGAAGTTAAGTTTCTAAGTGGTGGTTTTGGGTTTTTTTTTTTACTTTTTGTTACAGATTTTCTGGTGGAGGAATGCGGATTCCCCAAAACCCAAGCCCCGATTCTCCGGACCGAGCTCTTCAAAACCTACGGCAGCACCCTCGCCGGTTTGCGAGTAATTAACATTCATCCCTCGTAATTAATTAAACAATAATCGGATGGGCTGATTAATTATTTGGTTTCTTGATTCGATGTGCAGGCATTGGGCTACGACATCCACGCCGATGACTACCACAGGTAACCAATTACCAACTCTGTTTTCTTTTTTAAAAAAATCAATCCTCTGTTTCGAAAAAGTGACGTGTTGGTTTTTGTTGGGTTTTTTAATTTGCAGTTTCGTGCACGGGAGGCTGCCGTACGACCGGATCAAACCGGACTTTCAGCTGCGGCGTCTCTTGCTGACCATTCCCCAGAGAAAAATCGTGAGTTCTTTTACTCTTTGTCGTTTTCTTTTTTCTTTTTTCCGGAAACAGTGATGTTTAAGTAACGGTTCGTCGGAAAAATGTCCGGCAGATATTCACAAATTCCGACAGGAAGCACGCCGGAGAAGTGTTGGGGCGGCTGGGGCTGGAGGGTTGCTTCGAGAAGATCATATGCTTCGAGACGATGAACCCGAACCTCGATAAGGCCAGTTTCCCCAGCGAGTTCCCGGTCCTTCTCAAGCCGTCCATGGACGCCTTCAGAATCGCTCTTGACGTCGCCGACGTTGACCCTGCTCGTACGGTACGTTCGTCCTTTCCATCTACCGGTTTTTATTTTCCTTAGCAGCTTTTAAACGTGGAAACGTAGACAAAGTTGGAGTTCTTAATTCCATAAAAATATAAAAATTTTAAATTTTTAAAATATTTAAATTAATAAATAAATATTTTCATATTTTCAAATAAATTAAGAAATAATTAATATTAATATTAGGTATATATTAGTCACATTATCATAATTCTCATATTTTATTGATTCTTTTATATTGTAATAAAAATGCCAATTTCTCATTCGAATCCATGAAAATACAGAAATGTATATTTTGAACAGAGAAATCTTATTAAATATTTGACCAAAGAAGTAACAAAAACTTTTTATAAAAATGAATGAATTGTTAATTTTTTTGCTGCAAGATATCTTTCTTTTAATATCTATTATTTTGAAGTTAATATTAATGAGATAATACAAATATTAAAATTTATACTTTTTTTTAATTTGAAAAATATGTTCACCACCAAAATTTAAGTAAGCAATAATGAAGTCCGACACTGATAGACATGATGATTTATAACCAGAGATTATGATATTTATGTATTTTTTTTAATGTCTGGTCGGTGGTGAGAGAATTCTTAGTATTTGGATAAATTATTATTTTTCAAATAAAACTTAGATATTGATTGATTAACACATGCGGACTACCAATTACAATTTGATAATTTTTAATTTTCTCCTTCAACTAATTTTTTAAAAGAAAAAAGGAAAAAGTTTTTGTATAATAAGTTTTCGATGTCTTAGATAACTATTTTTAAAATTTATTGCAATTATCCTAACTAAAATAAAATAAATCTTGAAGCATGTGAATTAAAATAGTATTTTAACATGAATTTTGGTCCATGGTTTATTAAATTGCTTTATTGTTATTGTTTTCAGCTATTTTTCGAGGACAGCATTCGGAACATTGCTGCTGGAAAAGCAATTGGTCTCCGCACCGTTTTGGTAATTTCCTTTCCCTTTTTGTATTAACCATTGTTTATTTTTTTTGTTTATTATTATTTAGAATAAATAATTAACAAGAATATGTTCAATTAACCTTTGAATTTATTACTACTTTGATAATCACGTGTAAATCATTTTAATTAACAAGTGATTAAGAAGTTGTTAGAGTGGAAAAGTGAATATATCCGATTAATGGGAGAAAAACAAATCTTTAAAATGACACATGTCGTCTCCTAATTCATTATCCCAAAAGTACTTTATGCCAGTGGGAAAAAAAATTTCTACATTACAGTAGAACCAATACTACTCCTACCAACCAAATTAAATAATTATTTAAGAAACAGAGTATATATTATCTATATTTATTATTTACATGCAGTAGCATTTGAAAATAATGGTATTAAAAGAATTTCTCATCCACCCGATAAATTAGAAGGGTAAAATATAAAATCATTAAATGGAGTATTTATTTATTTTTTTAATGTAATTTATACGGTGTCGTTTAATTGAAGGTGGGGAAGGCAGTGAAGAGCAAGGAGGCGGATTACGCTATGGAGACGGTACATAATCTAGCGCAAGCAATTCCAGAGATTTGGGTGAGCGTAGAATCAGACGATGACGATGAAATGATCAATCGCAGCCGAAGCGAAGTTGATTCTGTTCTTGTAGCGACAGCTGTCGGTGCTTAAATTAGTTGGACAATATTACCCTTTCAATTATGCTGGGTGGTGGACCCTGTTAATGAATGTACAAAATCCTTCCCTCCACATAATTGGCAAATATAATAAATATAATATATATATATGAACATATATTTTAATCTTTCAATAAATTTCCTTAGTTTTCTTTCGTCACAATCTATCAATAAAAGTCAACTTTCGTACTTTTATTTTAGTTTCATATTAATTTTTGGGGAAAATATTTATGTGATGTTTAAATTGAGTCATTTAAGACACTAAGATTTGGGTGTTTGAATATTTGAATTTTTTTTTCTTTTACTTAGAATCAAATATAAATATGTTTGTTTTATATTATTGTATCTTAAGAAAATCAATATTTTTTTTAGAGCACTACCATTTGAATGAGTTGTCACTTGAAAGATAAAAGAATAAGAATGGTATGCTAAAATTAAAAGAATTAGGCATCCATACTTTGTGGGTTGAGATGGATTAAACTACAGTTTGGAATTTATTTGTTTTCTACAATGGAAAACAAACAAAAAAAAATTGTGCCGGATTTAAGTTCAACTAAAGTAAATATTTCATATTTAGAACTTAATTAATAATTTCAGCATAAATTATTGGCTACGCGATCATATTGTAAAACACTGTGCAACCGTACTGTAGAACACTAGCCGCATGTATGATAATGTAAACTCAAAAATTATTATTATTAAAATATGAAATAAAATCCAAAAACTTAGAGATAAAAAAATCATATAAGGTTAGTAATGGAGTTACCGAAAACACACCATGTCACTCTCCAACGTCCGATCGCTAATTAATTATTGAATTACCCAATTTTATTGCTTAATTGGCTTAGACAATATTTTAATTAATATATATATATATTTTGTTATAGTATATAGTAATTGCAATTATTTAGGGTGACGTCACTGCCTAATGTGATTGAATTAAAAGACAAAAAGGGCTTTCTTTTTCATACCCCTGCCCTCCCAAGGCCAGCACTTTGTGGTTATCATAAGTAAAGCAATAGCTGATGCTTGAGATATATTTTTACTTTATGCAAATATATAATATGTGGTTATATACCGTAACCTTATAGTTTATAATTCATAATTTTTTGAAAATGATGGGTTTCATATTTAGTTTGAGATTGTTGTAGTGACAATTGTATTTTTAGAAATTTTTATGTAATATTAAGTAAATTAATTTTTGTTAATCGAAGATGTAATTAGATAGTTAGTTTATCAAATGAAAAGAATTAAAAATCTCTCATAGTCATTTTGAAGGTCTTATAAATTAATATCAAGTGGAGTCTAAGTTTTATTTTGCTTTATCAACTTTTTACTTTATTATATTTCATTTGGGTCTTTTCTTATTAAATTTTTATTGTACGTGTGAACTAGTGGGCTAATAAGTTAGCTTATAAAAAAAGTGTCTACGTCTCTATCATTGGAAAAATGATATACAATACAATTAAGCTTTTTTTCTTTTCCCCTTCTAGCAACAATAAGTTGTATAAGATATTTGTTTGGTCATTTTTTTTTTTCCTTTGTGGTTTTAGGTTTTGACATTTTGGTTAGATTTTCGTTGTCGTTTTTTAAAACTTATGACCCTACTTGTTTTTTATTTATGGTTTTTTTGGTTAAAGAGTTAACTTATATAATATATTTGAAAAAGTTTTGGAAAATAATTATTGATGTGATATAATATATATCTGCATAGTTCTTAACTACCTCAACTAAAATACAACAAAAACATATATTATGTTATAGGTTGGTCCAAAGCTTACATCGTGGACTATTTATTTGAAGGACATGGGCCTTAGTTTGGACATGCTGAGGACACAGTGAGACAAAGTCAAGTCACCTATGGCCAATCCGATGAAATTGACTTGAAACCAATTGGAAAAGAGCGGATATCATCAGAAGAAAATATGTTGGCACTGGATACAGAGCACCAAAATAGAGTCACAACTTCTGAAAGCGCTCATATAAAATGTATTCCATTCTTCTAAAGTGCGTAATTTCTAAACAATATAACCCAGTTCGACTCGACACTAACTCAGACCATAAGTTCTATTTTAATTTTTGGAGGGTAGGTTTCCGAACACCACACTAGTACAAGGTTCTGTGTAGCTCGACTAAACAAGTAACCACCTCAGGTACAAAGATGACACTCTATATATATATATATAATCATTTAATTAGATTGATGACTACATTAATCTATATTCTCAATTATCTTATCCTTATTACATATATATATATATATTAAAAGGTTTAAGTTAATGGAAAAAATTACATATTTCTTAAATAAAAAAATAAACATAAAAATAACAAAACAGTTTATGCATCATTGACCGACGAGGGACTTGCAAGGAGAATAGGTAAAGATTAAATGATACTTCTAATGCCTAAACTTTCTAGTTTGTATTACCATACTTTTAACACTTATTGCAACTTTATCTTTATAAATTTAAAGTCTTAATTTCATCTCTAAATCTTCCAGTGTCACGTTAACTTAGGTTGTGAGTTCGAATCCCCTCCCCAACAAATTGTACTAACAAAAAAAATTTAGTGTCAAAATAAGTATAATTTAACAGTTAAGACAATGTTATTTTTTTTTAGATAAATCCCCACCTCACATTTACTGTACTAACAAAAGTGTCATATCATGAATCAATTTTACCACTAGCAGGTGGTGGAGTAGTAGGCTTGTGATCGGATGGGAATACCCCTCTCCGGTCCAAGTCCTGTGAGGCGCGTAGTCGGGACTTCTTCTCCCCTCTCCCATTTGGAGACGAGTCCCACAACATCAGTTAGAGTGTTGGGTGGCTGTTGACATCTCTCAATTATAGGGATCTCAATTATAGGGATCCAAACGACGAACCCATATCCTAACCTCAATTCAAGATTGAAAGGAAAAATAAAGATTTTTTTTTTCAGTTGGCGTTTAAAATAGGAAGAATAGAAAAATGATTTACGGTGAGTTTTATTTGTCTTTCGGTGTGCTATTCAGTCTTTCCCTTCCCCTCATCTGCTGTCTTTACGCCCATTTTTAATTGTGATTTATTTTTCTCCATTGTTAGGTGGAAACCCAAACCTCCCAAAGATTTTTTTTTATTTATTTTTAATTAAATTTGTTGCATGCCATCTCTTCCACACACATAAGGATTAAAAAAATCACGTTACAAATCCTATATGTACTATTGTCCCTCCTATTGAAGTAACCTAGGTTGTCTCAAGATACACAAACTAGGAGCACACGAATAAAAAATACATTATTTTCAGAAGTAGTTTGCAAATTATAATATTTTAATTATTAGTTATAATTTGAGCTATATTATATAAAAGTTCTCTCTTTTAGAGACGTTCCGAGTTGGGTTGGATCGGATTAGGAGGGATTTTGGGACCAACTTGAATTTTCGGGTGGACAAATATAAGAACCATCAAGTTTGAATTGGATGGTCAACCAAACTACCCAAACCTTGGGTTGGGTTGTCGGGTTGTGTTTTTTTTTTTTTAACTATCGCGGTGATCGGGAGTTAAAACTACATGGACGAATGAGATTAAGATACAAAATGGTAGAGGATATATGCATAAATTTGAGTTGGATTGGGTTGACCCGATTTTTTAAAGGTTGAACCCGAGACCCAACCCAACCCATGGGTTGAGTTCGTCGAGTTGTCATCAGGGATGAAAGGGAATGTGGTGTATAAAAGGAGTTTTTTTAGTACAATATGAGAGAAGTTAGGAGATCGAACACACAATGTCTTGGTTGGAGATATATAATAATTAACCATATTTGCTTTCGCGCGTATAAAAAAGAAGTTAATAATGAAAATTTTTGTTTTCCGATCTGTATGGGCCTAGGCCCAGTAAAAGACAACTCAGTATGGGACAGTTGCAGATGTTGGCAATCCTACGGAGAAGGAAAATGACTCTGGCAACCATTTTGGGCCTTGGTTTTGGTCGGCCCATAAGTTCTAGGATTTAAAATCTCTGTCTGAATAATTTTTGCTCTATTATTTTGTGGAGCAAACTATAATGGTTATAATGAAGTGTTTTGTTGATGTTAAGTGTAGCAGAGAGTAGAATTTGTTATAGGAATTTATTTGTGTAGTTGTGATGGAGATCAAATCTTTGTAAAAGAGGTTAAGATTGGTTTCAACTTGTTATAGTGGAATCAGAACCTGTCATGTGGTCTTTTCATTCGAGGACCGTAGTTTGAATATATTGAGCACCGAATGAAAATACAGATGTCATTGGTAAAAACTCACTTAACACTTGATACGAAACGCCACATGTTAAATCAACGTTTCCCAATCTTCCTCTAGAAGGTGAGATTCATTCCTCTCCAATGATGTAATTTATATGCAATTTAACTACATTCAGTTTGACACTAGCACAATTTAACTAAATCAACGTTTCTACATACACGTGATGAGTACCACACTAGTGCAAGGTGTAAACTTTTATTTGTAGGTCATCATTTTGGTTGATTGGATATCCACCTTGGATCAGTATCCAACTCTTTACCTCGTCCAAAATCTTACATCACCACAACTTATAAACATATACTCAAAGTAATATCAAAATTGAATAGTCGTCCTAAAATAAATTAATGGAATTTATATTACTTTCTATAATAGGATTGAGTGAAATTTTGAAGTCAAACAAATCACAAGAATAAAACATTGAAAAAACAAAAAAATTTAAAAATCAAACTAAAATTTAAAATTTAAATGAAAGGAGCATAGTTTAGCAATAATAGCTAAGCTATAGAAAAAAAATAATTTCATGTCGTTACTTTCTAAACATACAATATGAAACGATTATTACCATTATTGATGGAGAATTTATGGAGCAAGTATGAATCCAAGTAAGACCTATTTCGGACTTGAGTTCCGTAGAACAAAAACAAAAACAATTGTGCAACCGGTTATTAAGGACTCGAGTATTTTTTTTTTCCAATACCCATTATTTTGAAGTTAAGTTGGATGAGATATTACAAATATTAAATTTCAGACTTTTCTTTAAAATCTTTAAGAGTTATGTTGTGTCATATTTTAAGCAGATATAGGTAATAATGAAGCTTTCACTCTAATAATATCACCGACAATGTTTATTGTCATATCGTTTTATAAGGAGAATATTACTTTTTCAATAATATTGACTATCAAAAGGTACTCACTACCAAATAAACTGACAACTTTATCACTTTTCTAAAATATAAAAGTTATCTTTCTTTTTGGTTAATAATTGGTACTCATTTTTCTTTTACCAAGTTTGTAGAAATTAGTCTTCCTCSACTCGTTCTAAAAAAAAWWRKTTTT
>NW_019104499.1:1473679-1487782 GCF_001995035.1 Momordica charantia | reverse complement strand
TTTTTWAWTTTTTTTTATATTTGGAATAGCTATTTTTTAACCTATCAAAATTACCCAAGTTGAAATAAAATAAATCTTAAAAGTACTTGAATCAAAATAGAATTTTAWTTATTAATTTRTTTTATTATTCTTGTTTGTAGTTGTTTCTGGACCACAGCGTTTGCMAGCACCMTTTTRGTAAATTTATTTYTATGGTGTATAACCGTTGTTTATATATTATTTAGAATAAATAATTAACAAGAATATGTTCAATTAATAACTTTGATTAACTTTTCTTTATAATAAAGGTTGAGTTTATTATTACTTTGATAATCACTTGTAAATCATTTTAATATTACRAGATGTTTGTTGTTAGGATGAAAGTGAATATATCCAATTAATAAGAGAAACATATATTTTTAAAATGATACATGTGAATCTCATTCATTGTCCTAAAAGTACTTTCCGCCCATGGAAAATTTTTTCTTCTAATAACAATATAGATTCTAACCAAATTAAATAGTTTGTTTAGGAAGAAAATTCATAGCAAATATTTATATTTGCTATTTAGGATATAATTTCTAATCTCACCATGATTTTTTATTTTATCATACTAAATCAATCTTCGATCAAGTATTATTAGCTTAACAAAATACAATCATATCCAAATACTTTATTAGATAAAATTTAGTAATTCAGACAACAACCAGATAAATTAATTGGCAAAACATTTCAAATCTTCGTTCTTGTGTACTATAAAGAAAAAGAAAAACATTCAACATTTCATGAATGTCTTCCAAATTTTCACCATAATCATCATTTTTTTTTTTTTGTTCTTTTTCAAATGATTCTCAAAACATCCAAACAAACACGCAGATTAATCAGATCTCCAAACCTGAAAATTCAATCTCCAAGAACAAGAAAGGAAAGAGATTTATTTATTATTCCGAATCTTCGAAGAACACAATTTCAATCTCGAAAACCAGAGATTTCAGATCGAAATGCTATTGGGAATCCCTTTGGCATGGAGGCCTTCTTCTTCATAGTAGTTGGAGGTATTGGGAAATAGCAATGTGTAGGGCAATTTCACCGGCCCGATTCGATTCCTCCATCTCTCGTCRTTGTTCATCCTCATAATCTTCTCCTCGATCTCCCTCAGCCGATCCCCAAATCTCTCAAAAGCCGCCACCGGTTCTTCATCGGAAGTCCAATCCGGCGTATCTCTCTGCCCTAGATAAATCTCGTCCACGGAATGTCGCGACAGGCTCTCGATTAGCGATACGCCGAGGATTGTTTGGAGCTGCGCTGTGATGGTTTTCAGTAGGGCTAAATCGGGGTCGGTTTCGAGCTCTCTGTACTCCGGCGTGCCCGGTTCCGGCATGAGCCGGCGGCTCACCGTCGGCCGGTTTGGGAGGTAGCCGGCGTATGGGTATTGGCCGAAGTTTACGGCGGCGTGGAGGGCGGAAGCGATCCAGATGATGATGGTGCAGGAATTGATTAGGTCTTCTCTGGTGTTCATTTTGGGCCACCATGGCTCGTCTCTCAGGTCGCCATGGCCGGCGTTGCGAACCTCTGTCCACCATGACTGAACTTCAGTGTCCTCTTCGACCATTTCGTCTGATTTGTAGTAGAAATAACAGTATTCTCTGACCCAAGTTTCAATTGCCGACCAGACTTCTAGCCCATCGACGGCGAAAGGGTAATCCTCTATCAGAAGCTTGAGGCCATGGGGGCTACTTGGATCAGGAACGGCCACTCCTCTGACAATGGGGTAAGAAAATTTCAGCTCCAAATTACAAGTTTGGTCCCAATTAAGAGATTGTGTCTACTTGGTCATTGTACTTGGCCAAAGTTATAATTCTGTATTCATTTTCATGAACTTTTGGAACAAGAGAAATCAATTTTGACTGGAAGAAATACAAGTATACAATACAACCCACCTCTTGATTAGATCAGTAGGGAGTGCCTGATCAGTGAAGACCCAGTTCTTGTAAATAACAGCAGACATTTCCAAGGCGTATTTTCCAGGGAAGACAGTGACTTCAAGAATCCCACCAGCATTGATAAGAATCTGCCTTGCCAGAGCATTTATGTTCATTGTATCTCTGAAGTGTGGGTGAAGAAGCTTGTAGATTGGGTGAATGACACTCAACTGTCTGTTTGTTGCAATAATGAATGGCTCTATCACAGCATGAGTGTTCAGCCTGCAAAATTCAGTAATTTTTTTTACTTCTTTAGGAGGAACAAATTCAATCCTTATATAATTGTTTTGTGGCATCATACCAATGACTGATCAGCTGGTGATAACCGGAATCGTTCACGGCAACATAAGCTTTGGCCAACTGCCAAACAGATCCCTCGACACCATGCTCGGCCGGAGTGAAGACTTTGCTCACAGCTCCATGATGGTCCCCTTGTGGGTGTGGTAGACTTAGTTCAATGGCTAATGGCTTCAAGATCCCATTGTCCTGCAGGAGGAGGAGTGTTCGGGTAGCATACGTCTTTGTGGACGTCGAGTTTATTCGACTGAGGTACGGCATTAGTGAATCGTGATGGTCCAGAATGAACAGTTTGTTATTTTCCAGACCCTATTTTTCAAAAAGCATGAGATCAAGAGACTGAAAATAGTCCTTAATGGTTGTGGTTTTAGGAGATTAATGAAGTTACGAGTAGCACCTGATCAATAGTGAGGCCATTCAAGTGCGGTTCTATGTGATCTTTTGTTATGGAACTGTTCTGCTTTCCATATGTTTTAGGATCCAACTTGCTGGTGGGAGGAAACTCCTGTAGGGCCAACATTTTTCAGTGAATTATGGGTGAAAGGAGCATTCTGAATTTCGCAAATGAAGTTACGGATTCGAAGTTGTGTCGTACTTGGAGTCGACGAATGATCACCGGGTTCACTCCAGCAAGCATTTCTCGTCCGAACTCTTCATCTGTCCTCCAAGCGGTTTTGTTCTCTGAAACCACAACGTCAAAAATTTAGCATTCTAGTTCATGTTTTCCAAAGCTTGATGTCCTAGAGCTTGATCTGAGTGCAGATGATATTTGCATACCTTTGATCACGTCGGGTATCGGGAACTTCAGGAATTGGCGGCCATCAGAGCGCATCAGCTCCCTGAACAGCTGCCAAGGAACCAGTTCCCTGAGATTGCCTAGTATTTCATTTGGCAGCCTCATTCCTCCTTCGTAAAGATCCAGAACGTCATCAAAGGAATCAAACTCATTGATAGTTTTGTCACACAAAGATTTGATCTCTGGGACCAATGTCTGAATAATCGACTTTAGACCATAAGCTAGAAAATCCGATAATTTCAAGTGTCGAAACTGCTCATCTCTTGGCACGTAAATTTTTAAACTCAGCAAAGGCAACCTGCTTTCGCAGCATGGATCTGTAACAACAGAATCAGTCTGATGACTGGAATTAATCAATGTACAAGAAGATGAACTCGAAAGAATTGTTTACGAAGATCGAATTCTTAACCCGATTTCGACGGTTTTCGTCCGGTTCGCCCTCTTCGGGGGTATGGATACTCCTTCGAGCCACCAAGAACAGTGCGTACATACTTTTTGCCCGAGTCTGGCATCCCGAGATCATTGTAATAAGCATAGTCGTAAACTCTATCCCACTCCTTGAGCTCACCGATGCCGTTTCCCCGAAGGTTAACAAGTTCTTCTTCCCTATACTTCCTCAATGGCTCAGGTGTTTGACATGGAAGGTAACTCTAACAAAAGGTTAAACAGAATCTCCTGTTAATAATCCACAGTTACAGGATTGATTACACGAAATATGCTTTAGATTTTACCTTGTTTGAGAAAAAGACACGATCATAGGAATAGCGATGAGCAGGATAAACCCAAGAATTGCAGACGAAATGCACACAGCCATGGCCAGGAACATCATGTAAAGTGACTGTCTTCAAGTAAAACTGGCTCGCATGGTGGTTTCTTATGATGAACGCCCCCGGTGCTCCCATCGTCTCCTCCCACTTGAAGAACACTGTAAATGCAATCTCGTCCGCCGTCATCGACGGCTTCACCGTCGTAATCCACTGCTCCAAATACGCCGCCGAAGCTAGAAAAAGAAAGAAAAAAAATTCCACAACACATAAGAGAAAACAAAACAGTCCCTGCATTCGAACTCCTGTAATGTTAATTCCTCTCGAGAAAGACCTGAATCAGAAGGATTCTCAGAACTAATGAGTTGAATGGAGACGCCCTTCCCGCAAAACTCATGAACTCGATCGAGAACCGAAGCCTTGACGTCTTTGAAGTCGAGGACGCTCTTCTTCATCAAAACCACAGTTCCTCTGATCTTCTTGCTGTCGCCGGTACCGCCGCCACCGCCGCCGTTGTATCCTAATTTCCTGAGATTTCCGACGAAAAACATGTCGAGCAGCTTCTGAAGCATCTCCACCCCAGGGCAGATCCCCATTTTGAACAAACTCAATACAGAACACAAGAGCCTGCAAAAATGGCAGTCTATTACAGCTGCTTCAAGAACAATTTAAATACACAAACTACAGAGAAGGAGAATAGTTTTGGAATAGATTCCAGACTTCTTCCAGTTATGCATTAAACAGGGCCCTTGAAGAATTAATTTATTCCATTTTTTTCTTTTTCTTTTTCTTTTTCTTTTTATGTGAGGATAATGAGAAGTACAGGATCCCACATTCGTATCCAGATCTATGTTGTCTGAAATCAGATTACGTAGTATGATTTTAAAAAATGTCTCTGCATATATATTTTTTTTTACAGAAATCATTAATAAACATGGTATTTTTTAAATGAATTATAGATATAACATTTTATAAAATAATCTGCCAATTATTTCGCAATTCTTCTATTTATTATCGCGATAAACATTGGATGACGTGCGCTCATTTACACCATTTGTGGTTTGACTTAAATATTAATTAAAGCAGGTTAAAATAATAATAATTTTTAAATTTTTTTTTTAAAGTTTATGTTCATGTAAGATAGAGATTTCTAACATTTTATTTATAGTATAGATGTATAATATTTCAAGAGTTAGGGTAAATTGGTTCGAAAGTAATTATTATTGTCTGGTGTGTGCTTGTTAAAATTATATTTATAATAATTTTTGTTGAGCCAATTGGAGCATAATTTTAATTACAAAAATCATGGTGTATTAAAAAAAAAATTCATACTTCCCTACTACAACATATAAAAATTTTGTGTGAAATTTACGAAGTGATATAAAGTATTCTTGTTTTGTTTTTATCCTTTTAATTATAGGAGAAAACAATAATAATGACAAACCATAGCATAATTCAATTGATTAAAATATATATTATCGACCAAAAAATCAGAGATTCGAATAATCACCTTATATTTTTTTAAAACTCAAAGTAATAATGAATAATAAAATATGACAGAGCTAGATGATTTGATTTACCTACATCATTTCTACTAAAAAAAATATTAAGATTATCTAAATTTAAATTTTGGAGGATGTTAATTTAAAATTATGACGAAATTTTTCTTTAATAATAATAATAATAATAAAGTCCTTCAAATTATATATAAAGTGTCATATCAATCATAATCATGAATGGGAGATGATATATATTTAGGATCTATTTGACACTTGAAAGTTACATATTATATATATATATGATAATATATATATGTATGTGATTTTCAATAATTTAATGTTGGACCACATCATAATAAATAAGAAAAAAAAAGGGAAAATTGCATAAATTATTGTCCAACCAAAAATTTATGTAATGGATAGATTTGCTATTCTAATCTTTAAAATATTAAAAATAGTTATAATTTGATTAATTACTTGTACCATCTATAAACTATTACTTTACATAGCACTAATTATTTTGTTTGTTTTAGAAAATATTAATTCAAAAAGGAACAAGTGTAGATATTTTACATACACCATATTAAAAAAATATATCAAAATTTGGGTATTATATGATATTATTATTTTGTAATTTTGTTTCCTTAAAAGTAAAAGCACTTCTCTGTTTCACCAATAGGAAGATTTGTCAATGAAGTGGTAAAAGAGTAATTTCCTCAACAAAGGGATAAGATTTCCTCTCTAATCAGAGAGAAAGAGAGTTGTGCAAACAAATCTAGTTTTTCTTATTATTATTATTTTAGGGATTTTAAATCTGATAATTTTGATTAAAAGGGAACAAGAAAGTTAAAAAGAGGGAAATGCTTACCAAATAAATATATTTTTAATTTTTTGGGAAGAGCTTACCAAATAAGTTGGATTAGACCTTTTTTGGCAAAATAGGTATGGTATAGGTTCTAATATTTGTTTGTTGGGTTTTCTTGAAGCAAAATAAAAACAAGTTTATTCCATCAATATTTTGTGTTGTCTAGTTTTACAATTTTGTCCATTTTTTGCTAGTGATATTCCTATACATCTACTTTCACTTTCCAACTAATCACCCATTTTCTATACCACAGTGCATCGATATACCTTCGATATAGTCCTTAATCGTTTAGGTAATTCTCCATTTAGTACCTAATTTTTTGAAATTGTTAGGAAACCCTTAAGAGTTTGATCTAAGAACCTTGCTAACGAACAAGACCCATAGAACTCAATCCCAAAAACAAGTATGGAATCAATCCAAGGAAAATTTTAAGAACGGATCACCTTGATGATCAATATCAAGAGTAGAAAAAACTCGTTTCTAAACTCGTGATTCGAATCACTCCACAAGAGGTATGATCAACACCGTTTGAATGATCATAACATGCAAATTCTAAAGACACAAGAAATTGTACAAGAAATGGGAGATAAAGCTCTCAACCAAGCTAATGAGAAAACTCACTTTTCATTAAACTTCAAATTGTGTTTACAACAAGGACATCTCAAGACTATAGATAGCCATCCTAGCAAACCATATGAAAGGTCCTAAGAAAATGGAAAGAC
Organism: Momordica charantia; assembly: GCF_001995035.1. Next base: position 1,480,878 of record NW_019104499.1, on the reverse strand, counting down.
TCATAACTTATGAGAAATGAAAAGACATGTAAATGTAAAGACATAACCTACAAGAAATGAAAAGGCTTGCAAATGAAAAGTCATAACTTAAGTAAATTAAAAGACAAGCAAATGAAAAGGTTAAGAACATGTAAATCCAACCAAAATAAGTGCAATCTCATCCATAACGAGGGATGAGAGTGTTTGACTTGATTTTTTGAATTGAATGAGTTGACTTTGACCTTGACCAAGTGGACTTTGACTTGTCTTAAAAACACTTAGAAATGTATAACTTGCACCAAATTGTAGTGAATTGTTCCAACATCTTGCACATCTTCCTTTAATTCTCGTGTCGAGTTTACGAACGCTTGGACACGAAGTAGTAAGACTTGTTGAAGTTTTCGAGCTCTTGATCTTGTAATCGGTCCATGAGGCATGACAAATGGAGCTCCAGAAATTCTCAACGTTATTCCTTTGTTGTTATTTACCAAAATTTTTTTGAAGTTATAATCAGAATTATTTTGACGTTAACGTCTTAGTTGGAGATATATGTCAATTACCGCTGAGCTATGCTCGTTTTGACTTCATTACTATATTATTGATAGTAAATATTCTCCCTTTTATTTTTATTAATCAAAGAAACATAAATGTGTTTCAAAAAAATTTCTTGATTTTATATTCTCAAAAATGTTAAATCAATAGAATAAAATTTTACATGGAAAATAATTTTTTAAATACATATATTACATTATATTTATTTTTCTTAAAAAATACTTATTATGCACTTTAGAAGTAAAAAATATAAAATAATACTATTTATGTAAAAACTGAAATGGAAGTAGTATGGCTTTGTTGGTAATTAATTTTATTTTTTATTTCTAGTTTTAATCACTACTCCCACCTATATTCTTGTCATTCAATTTCAACCGAGAAAACGAACAGACTTTAGTTGATAGAAAGGAAATGTATACTGATACATTCAAAAGAGTTCTATTTTCTATTTATCTTTCTTTTGTTCAATTTAGGGTGCTTTGACTAATATGAATATAATCATTCCTCCTATGGATCTATTATTCTTTTTTGTTGTTATAAGTCTATTAAAAATGTTTTCAAAATCTAAGCTAAATTGAAAAAACGAAAAGAAGGAGTTTAAAAAACTTATTTTTATTTATTAAAATTTAACTAAAAAATCAAATGTGTTGGGAAGAAAAGTAAAAAATATATATAATAAAGATATGGTTGAAAAAACAAACATAATTTAAAAAATAAAATTAAAATGGAAATAATCGGAGCAAACCTTTCTTAATCTAACATTTTGTTTAAGAGGAAATTAAATTCCAGTACATTTAAAATAGAAACTGATGGAAAATAGATGGAATAATCATGGCCGTTGAATGTCAACTGCAAGTCTGAATACTAACCTTCCCCTCACGTTCCATATCCGTCCACCATCAAATACTCCCCACAGGGATTCTCTGCCCTCCTCAAATTAAATTTAATATTTAATATTTCGTTTTAAGATTTAAAAAGGATTTGATAAACCCCGTAAGCTAACTCACTCATTAAGGCATACATCTTTGAGACGGGGNAATAAGCAAGGTCAACAATCAAAATGGGATAAAAACCGTTACGAGGCTCGGTATAAAGGTCAAAACCTAAATAATGGGAGAATAATGGTCTTATTAGCGAGCCAATCTCCACCGAAGTTGACTTCACGATAAATATGAACATAAAGRRCTTGTCTGGCAACGTTCCTATTTATTGTTTCTGTTTCTTTATTTTTAATGAGGAAAAATATATGATATGGTTCCAACCTCTAAGAATGACACAACTCTAAAGATTTTGAGACTAAAATAATCTGTAATGTTAAATTCTCATTTGAGTCCCTACCATTTATATTTAATTTCAAAGTTCCAATTTCATACATGAATTTTGTGCCGAATGTTGTAGTTTTCTTACTGTTATTTGAATGTAGTGCATATTTTATTTAGAGGTGTTGTTTAACCAAATCAATGGGAATAAAGCTACACTTTGTTTTTAAACCATAAAATTCAAGCACTAAGCTATAGGAATTAAACTAAAAATTAACTTAAACAAAAGAATTATTAAAAGGAGAATAAGGAAGGGTGTGAAGATAAATTTAAGTTATTTAAATATTTTGTGAAAAGTAAAACCTTTGAATTGATTAAGAATTTTTTAAGGAAACAAAGAAAAAAAAAAACCTACACTTTGCTTTGTACGAGAGGATGTCGTAGATGCTCTCCTTTTCTTGTCGGCCATTGAAGGAATATTAAGCAAAGAGTTTGAAATTTTTCTTCGATCATATGAATTTTTCTATTCTATTAGTAATTTTAGTCCATATTTTTGGCACGTGAATGATATTGGGATTTAATATGTTGTTTGTTGGGAGGCATATTTTTTAAAATAGTTTATGAAAAACAATATTAAAAAAAGTTCAATATTGTCTTTGAATGAACCAATTTGATATTGGATGTAACTATATAAAAAGTTTTGAGTTCAAAATTTTCAACCTCCAACTTATGTTATTTTTAATTACATATGTATTTGTTTTTTAGTTTCTAACGCGTTTAACAATCCTTAGAGTACCAAAATGAGTGTTAATTTATTGGTTGAGGTAACTTGTTTCTTCTCTATAAGTCGAGGTTTAATCCTTTATCTCTACTTTTGTTGTATTCAAAAAGAAAAAATAAAAATAAAAATTTTAAAAAGGATGAATAGGATCGATTACTAAATTAAATTTTTTGTTTCGAAATTAATTTAGCTACAACAATTGGAACATTGAATTCAAACCTACAGAATATTTATCATCCTAATCTAACATAGAGCCACAAAAATTAATTGATTAACTATACAAATCTAACAGCATGCAATTTTACAAACGAATGACAAATAAACAGTAGAAATGGTGGTTCAACAAAATTCAAAACCCTAAGTTTATCATTTTATATTACTTTTTAAATTTTTATTAGATTTACATAATCATAATTGACATTTATATTAGTTAAGATAATTTAATCATAGTTTTTTTTTTAATGATATACAGTCGACTATCCTTTTTTCTCTCTCTCTTTCTTTTTTATCATTTTTATATTACTGTTTTAATTTTGGTTAGGTTGTCTCTCAATGATGTAACTGTTGTTCTGTCAAAAAGAAAAAACATCATCCATCAATATTTTCAAATAAATAAAAAACACCCTATCCGAAAATCAACATCAAAATAATTGGTTGGTGATGGTGTTGGCTTGGCTTATCTCTGCTATGGAGACAAACAGATGATATGATCCAGAGTCTTACTTTTATTATTTTCTATTTTTGTTTGTTTACATCCGTTGAGGGTAAAAGTCGAGCAGATTGACATGATAGGGTTGAAGAGTGTCACCTAGTTGGGGACCACAAATTGAACCGGACGTGGGAGGATGCACCTGGGCACTTGCTGCACAGTACGGGAGATACGACTCACTCTGCACACGGCCGTCTGCAGGGGGGATATAGTGCCAGATTACAGCACTACCGCTACTCCTTAAGAATGTCACCAAAGAACCTGAATCTCGTAAGACAACGAGTCTTGCCTTGCCACTAACAGCTAGTGTCTTCTTAGATCGTTCTAGGGTGCCTATAAAAGGGAAAGAACCATAGGATAAATTAATAATATGTCGTTAATTTCCTAATTAAGGTGATGTCTGCTACATTTCTCGTTGATTACTAACTTGATCATCGAAGATCATTAGGCAAGGGTATCGCACTGGTGTCGATGGTCGTTGTTACAGATTTATTTGTCAAATGATAACTCATCTTGAAAGACATGTGGACCTCTTCGAAACTCGCCATTAACAATATATTTATAATTGAAGGCTCGTAAAAGTAGTATATTACTCTTAGAGATGGGTGTTTAAAAAAGTGTGTTATTTGAATGACAAAAAACAATACAAAAAAGTTTTCATTTTGATGATGAAATCAATATTGTATTTTAGAAAAGATCAAATTATAAAAAATGTACACAAAAATTCAACAAAGAGACAACTTTAAATCAAAGTGGATTTGGAGGTGATCAGAGAAGAGTGATTTTGAAAAAATAAAAATAAAAATTAAGAGGAATTGATTTTTTAAAATCACCGCTCAGGTGATACCTTAAAAATCAATTTTATATGATTTTATGTTTTTCTAAAATCAATTTTTTAATTTGTTAAACATGATCAATGGAAATGGAAGTAATTTTATCAAATGGCAAAAGTGATTTTATCCTACCAAAATTACTGTCAAACACACCCTAAATCAATCAAGTCGTACAAATGTCCAAACAAATACATCCAAAAAAAAAGCAAACCCAGCTATAAAAAACACTAATACAACTAATACTAAAATAAGAAAAATGTATTGTCTCGAAATTGAAATTTTAACTCATTCCATGGAAGTAAAAAAAAAAAAAAAATTGTTTTTAATAAATAAATAGTTATATTTTGATTTAGGGGTTCAAAAGTCTAAACATGCATGGTGGGGAGTGGGGTGTCTGAAATAGGACCATCTCTGCACATGGGTGGCCGTCATCCCTCCACGATATATAAAAATAATAATAATAATTTCTTAAAAATAATAAACAAATAAAAAAATTCTTCTTCTCACAATAAATCATCAACCTAATTTAATCGACTATTTAATACGACCGACACGACACGAGTATAGCTACTAACTGACCAATGTATAATCTACCTATCTAAAGATCAATACGAGGATCACTTAACTTAGAACTTTGAAAATTGGAGATTCGAATTTCTTCTTCTAAAAAATTGGAGGTTGGAATTTCTCTTTAGAACATGGAAGGAAAATCAAATTTCCCTTGAATTTAAAAAGAGCCTTGGAATTACGTTTTTTCTATATTGCCCTTAAAAAAAGTGTAGAACGGTTTGAAATGGGAGATTATTAGTTAAAAAAAATACAAAAAAATATATTATCTCCTCAAATTCATTCTTTTGCCCATTTTATATCTTTACCCCCTCTTCTTCGGATTTTGATATTCCTAAAACAAAATCAATTATTAAATATTACCAACTCAAACTAATTTAAAAAATAATATGGAATCGTCACTCTGTTTCTTTTTTTTCCCCTAATTACGTGGGTCAATTTTAAAGATTTGTACCCTAGATTTTATGATTTGACGACGATTTAGGATATGTTTGGGAGCGATTTTGGCATGCTCAAAATCACTCCTCTTTTACAAATTAAAATTTGATTTTAGCAAAGTTTGAAATCATTTTAAATTGATTTTGAAAAATCAATTATACTTAAATCTATTTTTTCAAAATCACATCCTTATTATTTAGAGGGGATCAAATCTTAAATTTTCCTATCCGATATATATTAATAAGAAAAAAATTTGACTCCTTAGAGTTAATAAATTTCAACTCTCTGAATCTCTAAAGAAAATGGATTAGAGGGAGAGATTTGAATGGGGAAGGGAAACGAATTTGAGACTTCAAATTAAAAAAAAAAAAAGGATTATTAATTATTGGTTTTAGTCATTAGTCCAGGTTTGATTGAAGAGAAAAATAGAGTGGATAATTAAATAGGAAGAAGAGAACATTGATTTATGGTGGCATATGTCGTTTCAATGAATTAAAAATACATTTTTTTTTAGAAATAGTTTACAAATTATAATATTTTATTAATTACTAACCAGTTATAATTTTAGTTTTGTTATATAAAAGTCTTATCTTCTTCTATATACACTAATGTAAGGAAAAAAAAGTTATAATTATTAGGGATAAAATGGAATGTGGTGTATAAAAAAGAGTTAATAATGAAAATATTTGTTTTCTGATCTGGATGGGCCTAGGCCCAAGTGCTGGTAAAAGACAATCCAGTATGGGCCTCTTGCAGATGTTGGTCATTGAAAATGATAATAATACTCTCACTCTGGCTACCATTTTGGGCCTCAGTTATGTCGGCCCATAAGTTCTAGGATTCAAAATCTTAGGTGGTCTAAATAATTTTTGCTCTAATATTTTGTGGAGTCAGTACTRTAATGGTTATAATGAAGTGTTTTGTTGCTGTTAAGTATAGCAGAGAGTAGAATTTGTTATAGGAATTTATTAATATACTCGTGACGGCATAAGACGATGGGATTGGTTTGAACTTGTTATAAGTATAATYAGAGCCTCTCATGTGGTCCCCTTGCTCAGGGACGACAGTGCAAACATACTCGATATTGAATGAAAAATAGATCTTATTGATAYGATGGTAGGGCAATGTTTCTCAAAGCTCTCCTTGTAAAAGGTGGGATTAATTCCTCTTAGAGGTATGCAATCTAACTAAATTCGGCTTGAAACCAATTTAGAGGTTTTGAGTGTATGTGACTAGTACTAGATCAGTACAAGGTGCAATGTTCTATTTGTAGGCCATCAAACTTTGATTGATTGGATATCCAATTCAGATCAATATCCAACTCTCTATCTCAGTCCAAAATCTTACATCAACACAACTTATAAACATGTTCAAAATACAAATAGTTATCTCAAATAAATGAATGAAATTTATGTTACTTTTCTATAATAGGATTGAGTGAAATTTGAAGTAAAACAAAATACAAGAATAAAACATTGAGAAAACAAAAAGATACCAACAATGTCATCGTCATAGTGTGAACAAATTATGCCACACAAAATCTCTCTCTCTCTTTTTCTTTTTTGACAAATTCTACATGAAACCTTGAAATAGTCATTGGTTTCTTTTTTTCCTCTCTCTCTCTCTTCTTTATAAGAATTGAAGTATTGGATTTTATTTGCAGTACTATAGGCTTCCTTTTGGAGTTGGGTATTTCAAGTAGAAACGTAGAAGAAAACTACAATACTTGCAATATATTATAGGGATTATTCCTTTCCCTTCTCCTTTATCCCATATTGTCTTCTAACTTTTTTCCTCTTTGATTAAAGTGGTAAACAAAATCGCTTATGACATTAGTAACATACTTGCAATGTTATATATACGAAAACAAAATTTGTAAATGAGATACTTTATATCTACACATTAATTCATTGAAATAGAGAGCCAAAAATATATATATATATATATATATATATATATATATATATCATGTCATTGTTAAAAATTCATGTCATTTCTTTGTTTTTTGTTTCACCCAAAAGACCTTTTACCAATAGAGATAATTGTCAGCTCTTATATATCCATGATCATTCACTCTCCTA
>NW_019104499.1:1444549-1463924 GCF_001995035.1 Momordica charantia | reverse complement strand
AMSGGGGATTGAAGCTTCCCATTTCAAAATAAAGAATAAGATATCTCAACCGTTGAGTTACGTAGCTGCTTTCTAACAATTGTTGGTTACAGATTTGAAAATTTTCGTGCTCCTTAATAATCACCGAATATAAATTCTAAATAATCACGTAGTTTTTCTCTAGTTCAATAATTCCTTCGTGAATAAAGAAAAATAAACAAAGATGCAGTGAATTGAAAAGTTTAATTTCCATTCATTTTGGGCCTTTGGATTATAATATTATAAACATGCTATAATGTATATTTCTATTAATTTGGGTTTTAATCTTTTCAAATTTTCAACTCTACCTCTAATACATTAAAAGTTCTCAAGGCCCATACATAAAAAGGAAAATCGGTAAAATTTGTTAACATATATACTTGGACACTTAACATGTTTGTTGGATAAAATTACACGTGTTCTAAATTAGTTTTAAAATCGATAAATCAAATTATGTCACACGTCTCTCTTATTGTCGTCCGATGAAATCAACTAATTTGATCAAAATACATGAAGAGACTGGGTCCAAGCTCATGACCCATTAAGCCCTCTATAAGCATTGGAGATTCAGAGCCTTCGAAACATTTAGAATCATCTACAACTATTCAGAGTGCGAAGCATCCAAAACCAACAAGAATCGAAGAACGAAAGACTTGAAGACTACAAGACTTCAAGAATTACGAATCTTCTCTTCGCCAAGCAACCGACCAAAGACTTCATCAAGCCACAAACTTCGTCAAGCATCAAGCTTCACAGTCGAAATTCAATACGCTAGAAGTTGAAGGCGCAAAGTCGTTGATTCGAGAACAAACTCACAAACCCTCAAATTAAAGTTCAGAAAATTAATCAAAGGATCATACATTAGAGATTGTAACACTACATATATTCAATACAAATACAAGTTCGTTCGAGTTTTCTCTTCCTTGAATTTCTCATCGAACAACATCATTTGAAATCAACGGACGGGTCAGATTTTTCCATCAAGCAAAGATTTTCATGTTCCAATCAACAACAAAGTAACATGTCTAACTTTTATTTTAAATTTTTTAGTACAACAAATGTGGAGTTTCAAGATTAGAACTTTCGATCATAGTAAATCATTTATAGCTTAACTTTGTTTTGTTTTGATGAGTAACATGTACTTGTCAACTTTTCATCTACCATTTTCTTTGTACCCAATTGAGAATTTGAAAGGTTTAAAATAGGATATATAAAAAAAGAAAAAAAAAAGAGATATTTTAATTAACATTACTTTTTGTATATATATATGATTTTTATTGGGCATTATTAAGGGTGGTTTTTGGTTAGACTAAAGATTCAGCGCATTTTTATGAGAGAGAGAGAGAGAGGGAGAGACAAAAACGGTGTCGTTGTCGTTGATTCTGCCACATCCTTTCTTGTCTGTTATGGTGGGCCCCGCGGTTCAAACACTTGTGGGACCCACTTTTCCCCTTTTTCTTTTTCTTTTTTTTTTCCTTATCTTATATATATATTTAAAAAAAAAAAAAACAAATTTAGACAAGTTGGCTTGGTTGGTGCACTTTTCTTGTCATCCCAACATTTTTGGATGGCCATCGCCAAAGTCATCTATCTCACCCCCCTCATTTCATCTCCACCGTCCGATCTCCCTCTCTCTCCCTCTAATGATGTCACAATAAATTAGACTAAATTATTTAGTTTTGTTCTATCTTTTTATTACAACAATATAATATATGAGAGTACAAATTCGAATTTATAATTTTTTAGTCGGATATATACATCTCTTTTTGAATAAAAGAAACGCTAAGTTATCTCATATTGAAACTAGACTTAGTTATGATATAGCTTAATTAAACAAGACAGTATTCTCAAAAAGATTATTTTAAGGATAGTCAATGATATTTTCGTTAGGTCCAGTTTAAAAGATGTCACCAAGAATTTTACATGATTTACTGAGAAAATAGTGTGCTTCGAATAAAAGAAATTGACTCAAATAAATACAAACTCTTGATGTGGTGAAGAATTTGAAAGAATGAACAACTGTCGAAGGAATAAGTTTAAATGAATTTTTTAACAAGGAAAATGATCATTGTCAAATATATGATACAGTCGTTCTAATATTGGTTAGACAGAGAAATTATGAGTATATAAGCAATAACAACATCTCCATCAATATTAAGCCACGCACGACCGAATTCAAAAGGCATAACATCTTGTCAAATATCCCAACAATAATTAAGTTCTAATCAAATCAAGAATTTGGAATTTATCACTATCAAAGTTTTTTTTTTCCTTATACATATTTGATAAATAGTGATGTTATGAAGTATGGTGTCTTTTGGTTGTTTGGTGATGTGTTGACCAATTTATGATGATTGCCCCACTACACAAAATACCAATTCCCTCCAAAATGGGGACCTGCCCTAATATTTGAATTGTAAGGTTACACATTAATACTTGTCACAAAAAGTGTCGCATAACAACCAATAATGATTTTTGGGCTACCATTTGAAAATAATTATATGCAACAAATCTTTGATTTTCCACAAATATATGCTTTCATTATTGTCTAGTTTTGTATCTCAAAAGGCTTTTGCCTTTTGGGTTACTTTTGTTTTTCTAATTTTATAATATAGGTTTAGAGCGTAGGTGTGTCGTGGTTCTTGAGTTTTCGTACATATTTGAAAGGTGAAATGTGGTCGATTTTTTTTATCTAAACCAATCTTTTAAGTCAAGTTTGTTAAGTTTTTGTTTTAATGTAACTTTTTTAGATGATGATTTGAAGTCTATATCTTCAATGCCAATTATAATTATGAAGTCACAAGTCAATTCCACAGCCCATAAAGTTTACTGTCAAGAAAATTTTGGTGAATTGCAATAAAAATAAATTTAAGGTTACATTACTTTCCAAACAAATATTGCATTAAATAAAAATAAAATCACTAAGGGTTACATTAGAAGAGGGGTGACCACACATCACCATCACTATCCACCAAGGAAAACAATTGTTCAAAAGGATATAGAAACGCTAAGAAATGACACATTTGACCAATAAAACAGCTTGTCACTAGGAATATGGATAAATTTTAGTCCACTGAACACCTTTTCAAAAATCATCGGAGAAGAATCCGAGATATCTTGTCAATTATGGTACCTCTATTCACAAATGGAACAGAAATAATTGTCTTCAAAGTTGTCTTATTCTCCCCCACGATTGTTAAAACAAAATGATTGAGTGTTTAATGAACAAAATAAAATATAAAAATTTAAACTTGTGACTTTCATCATTTTTTTTTTGTACAACCTTTTTTTAACCTCTTTTTTGTTTTATTTTGTTTTTAATGTTTGTTTTAGAGTAAAGTTTCTTTAATTGACCTTTAGCAAGATTCTTATGTTGTTTTGGAGTGGAACTTTGTTATATATATATATTTTAATAGAGACGAAATTTCAAATTTGTAGACGAAAACTTTGACTTAAAGCTGGGTGAAACCTTCCAACCTAATTCTTCAAAATTAGTCTACTATAATAAGTGGATGAAAATAGAAAACAAAAAGTGTCGCAGGTCAAAGAAAACAAAAAAGAGTCGACCTGCCTAAACAATATAATTCAAGTGATCGAACATTATCACTAATCTTTAAATATTGATGCGAATTGAAAGGTTGAGATCTCAATATAGAAATATCGATTGAAATATAGATGTTGATGGATATTTTTGGAATGATTATAAAAATAAAAATATATATATATATTTAAAAGAATGAAATTAACAAATAAGCACATTTCACAATTTCTAAATAATTTTAAAATGATTAATAATAATATAATGTTATATTTTGTAACTTTTTTTAATACTATGGATCCGTCAATTTATCCATCATGTTGATATTAAACCTATGGATAAATATTCATCACCTAATTCTCTTACAGTGAAAATAACTTTAGACTCTGGTATTACAATGACTTTAGATACTTTGGCATGTCCAAAACATCATCCATAAGAAGAAAAAAATAACTATTATCAATCTTCTAATAAATTGACATTTACACTTGAGTTTGTTAATTTACTATGGTGTGAAGATCATACATCAAACTCGCTGCTTGTTTGATGTAGAAATGAAGCTCCATTTTAGCGACTAGTATGTTGCAATAAATATTCTTTGTTTTTCAGAAATCCAGATGAAGAAAAATGAACTTGACATAGAAAATAGAGATCAGATARCACTCAAAATAAGAGAAAAGAAAAGAACAATGTTCGTCCTGATAGGACATGTACAAAAGGAAAAAGAATCGAGAATTGTGCTCCTTCCGTCTCCAAAATTGTAATTGATTTAATAGAATAGCTGGACCCATCCATGAATACAGAAATTACTTGCGTCAAGAATTATCTCCCAGACTCAAYCGATGACGATATTTCTCAACATGGTATTAAATCTACAAAACCCCTCATGAGGATATTTGAACTAAAAGGTCACATTTCCATAACTCTCAGCCTATAATATCATGTCGATATCTCAACACAAAACTCCATGACAAATCTAAATCGAATCATTAATTTGTTCACAAATCTCATCCTAGCAAATTTCTCTTTACAAGTCTCGACTTGGACTTACACATATATCATGATATTAAAGAGAAAACACCATTAACTGAAAAACAAATCTACCTGTAATAAAACACTAGTTAAACATCAAATAACTCAAGTATTTGTATTAGAAACTTAACACAGTTACATATTCATGATGGTATTGTTTCACAKGGTAAGAAGGATATTCAATCTTTGGATTGCAAAAACTTCAACATTCGACACGTAGAAATGTCAACATGTAGACGAATATTTAAAATCCTACTCCAAACCCTTTTTCATTTATAATATAATACTCCGAAAAAAAGAAAAAAAAAAAGAAGGTAAAAGAGAAACAGTAAATGGACAAAACTCTCRTGAATATTCTCTATCCCTAGTACCACCCATCCATGCTGTATGATTAATTGTTTGTCCGTACGGACTTTGGTGGATCCTACCCCAATATCAAATTTCATTTAAAAAAAGTAAAAAAACTTTGGTAATTTCAAATCCATTATAGATAGGTACGCATCAATATATTTGATCATCCAAATTGAAATAGATGCTATACCGTTCTTGTTACGAAAGAGGAACTCAAATTGAATTGATCTTAATCGACGAAGCTTAATTATCTTAACRATGTGAAATTAACATYGAAAAAGAAAACCATTGATACAAAGTTAGAGAAAATAATTGCTTTTCATTTTGAGACATATAATACATAAATGTCCCATCATTGATTGTTTTTGAATTATTTGACTAATTTATGACCATTGTCCCACCAAGCATGTAGCAAGTTCCCTTGTACGTGGGTTTCTCTTRATGTGCAATAGTTTATTCAATGCCCTTTCTTTAGGATACATTTATCATCCAAAAAAGAAAAGAAAGGGTTTTGCAACATTAAAAAAATTTAGGAAAATGCATGTTGGGAGTTGACCCTTTTGCCCCAAGTCAGCGTAAAAGAAAAAATAAAATTCTCACGTGARCATAATCCAATCAGTTAAACTTCAGTAACTTTTTYGAAAGATTTTAGAGGTTCAAATCCCCACCTCATTTTTAGTTAAATTCTTTTTAAAGAAATATACGAAWTTATATCCTWAACTTCGTTAAACTTTCACTCATTCATCCACTAAACTCCCATGTTTGATCTAATTATTGGATGTCAAAAAAAGATTTATAAATTTCAGCAATAGTTTTGAGGACAAAATGGTCACATATATTTTGGGCATTGTGTGGATAGATTCTGTAGTGGAAATGGGTCCCTATACCAAGATGAAAACCAATGTGTCTTCCTTTTGCCTTTCAAGATCTTCAAATTTCTCTCTCTTTTTTTTTGTTTTTTGTTCTGTTTTTTTTTTCTTCTATATCATAGTATATGATTGTTCTACCTTATTATCGTATGGACGAATTACAAAAATAACCTCTTCACCATTGATTTGTTATATACATATCTCATAGGTTCACCTACGGCACTTTTTAGCAATGGTAAGAATGTTCCCAGAAAAAGATAGATAAACAAGAAACAAATTTAGTTGTAAAATGCTTAGAATTCGTAGATTTCTTAAGAAAATTATATACAAGAAACAGAAACGTTGGGTGATTTTACCATCTATGTGCGAACATGAAATTAAGATATATATATATATATATATAAAATAAAAATGGGGAGACACGTGCAAGAGTATCTTATATATTAGGTTATAATAAGGGGGAACATGTCAGAAATGTGCAGTCCCCACTCCCCAGCAGCAGCAGCCTCAGCCTGATTGCTGTGGAAAGGCCCCACTTCTTCAACAGATCCAGACTTCCCCTAATCGCCAAATTTGGCCATAAAATATTTTATAAACAATGTTCTCAAAATCAAGCATTTAATTTCTTTCCCTCACACAAACAAACATATATTGCAATAACTGCTGCATCTCTAGCAGAAGCCACAGTGAGATTTTTACACCAAAAACAGGGCTCTTCTTTCAACTGTTTTCCACTTGAATATAAAAACAGAAATGGCCTCGACAATGGAGTTTGCAGAAAAGAAAATTGATTGAGTTGTCTTTTCTTTTCTTTCCTTTTCTTAAATCAAAAAAATTTTGAGGGCTATCCCATTATACGTGCCAAACATGTACATACAACTACACCCTCTCTTCACTGCACTGCACTGCACATATATATGTTGAGAAACTGATGTTTCTAAGGCTCTTAAGAGACAAATAAAACCTCAAAAAGGTCATCAAATCAAATATTTAGGAAGAAGAAAAGAGAAACCTCCATTACAACCCACCCCCCCAAAGGAAACGAAATCTTGCTTTTTTTCCTCTCCTTTCATTCCATTCATTTCTCGTTGGTTTTTGCCACTGCAAAGTGCTGTTTTTTGCCCCTTGTATCTCAAAAGATTCTTCTTTGTGTTTGTTTATTTGCCTTTCCGCTCCCCCATCCAGACCTGACCCCCCAGACAGACAAACTGAACAACCCACATCTGAAGCCATCTCAAATGGAGGACAATTTTCCCACTTCCTCTCTCTCAGCTTCCCAAAATTGTGGGTTCTAGTCCGACCAGCATTCAGACTGTGCCGCTGCTTTCGCTTTTTTTTTAACTTCCATTTCTTCTCAGGCTGCCATAAGATATGATGCCCATTGTTGGCTTCTGGGCAAGAAATTCCGTTTGTAAATCTACAGTCCCAATTCGAAATAAGAGCTGGATGGGTTCCGCTAAGGACAAGGGCCATAATCCTACCCACCTGCGGGTTGTTTTTGCTCCGTCGGTTTCACTTGCACTGCAGCAGTATGCACGTAAGGGAAGCCTGCAGGTACAAGTTGATGAGGGTTGCCAGAGGACTGTGCAGCAGCAAACTGAGCAGGATGGAGAATCGCCTGTGTCGGTAAGCCACCGCCTTTCATGTTGTTAGCTGCAGCAGCAGCAGCAGCAACCGCCTTGGCAGGATCAGTAGTGCTGCTACCTCCAAGCGTAACAGGGTGGCAAAGGGACAACATTCCATTGGAGGACGTTCCTCCCGAGCCCTGCGATTGGGATTGCTGCTCGGGACGACGCCTCTGAAGATAATACCCACTTGCAGGTGAAGCAGTTGCACTGCTGCTTGAATGGGGAACTTGGGCCTGCATATAAGAAGGGAACAGCATCTGGGCTTGCTGCAATGTTTGCTTCGGCAAATGTTGCTGCTGCTGCTGTGGCTGTTGGGACAATTTAGCTCCAGAACTCGAAGTGCTCATTTGATTATTGCCAAGGATTGAAGTAACATTCCTCCCTCCAACGGGAGATGACTTCTGGCTTGGCATAGATGAAGGATTCTTCGCTTGCTGTGATGATAAAGAAGATGATTGACCAACCTTATGACCCATGGAACTGGAAGTAGCGGTCCGAGGGCTCCCACCCGCACCCTTTGAGATTGAAGAATGTGTTGGTGAACCAATCATTCCATGAGATGGAGACTGATTACTGCTTGCAGGCTGCTGCCCTTGTGATTGAGTTGTGGATTTTGAGTTAGCTGCAAAAGAGATCTGAGAGTGGTTCTGCTGTGGGCGACCCTGCTGTTGGGGAAGATTTTTTATGGATGATGTGTTTGATGAAGACAGAGAGGGGGTTGGAACCTGAGAAGATGTGGTTCTCACAGAATTTTTCCACTGAGGAGATTGAGCAGGACTGTTGCTATTACTTTGGACAAGATTTTGAGAAAAAGATGACAAGGCATTGGGAAACTTTGCTGCCATTGAAGACGCAGGAGAATGCTCGGCATAAACATTGCCATTACTTGTTGCTGATGATTTGGTTCTTGCCGCTGCTGCTGCTGCTGCATATTGCTGCTGTTTCTGCAGCTGAATTATCTGTTGCTGTTGCTGCTGATTTCGCTGCAGTTGATGCTGAGAACCACACATATTCACAGCGGTCATAGCGGAGGGCATAACAGAACCCGAAGCTCTAGCAGTAGAACCAAGGTTAAGAGTTCGTGCAGAGCTATCAACAACAGCAGCCCCAGCTGGTATGGTGGAGAGTGATGTCTCAGCTAAATCGTTTCTAGAGAAGGCAATGGACTGTCCAACAGTTGAAGTCTTTACCGACATGTTTTTTCTCTCGTCATCCACAATAGAAGAATGTGCAGTTTTTCCTTCTTCAGCCACACGGTAATTCTTCTTCTGCTGAGCAACCTGAGCAGCAGCAGCAGCAGCCATGATCTGATGGTACCCTTGCCTGGTGATCTCAGGAAGGCTTTGGAAAATAGGATGGTTCGGAGATATGGATGCAAGGTCAAGCCCAGGAGCAGAAGGCGCCCCATTGGGAGCAGCAAACGACACAGCAATAGTTTGAGATGGTTCCAGACCTTTCGAGCCTGACGGCTGTGGTTGTGGCTGCTGTTTCTTGTCATTAGGCCCCCCACCTGCAGCCGCCATTGTGGCAGGAGTCATCAAAGCAAAGTTTGGAGTATGCATCGGCATTGGAAAATTTGGACCATAGACACTCAGGTTAGAAAGAGATACTCGACTATCAGCAGTGGACGGGCTATCTTCACCACCAATCTCAGACTCAAGCTGCCTTGTTTGGTGAGAGGCATGGTTCTGCTGCTGCTGTGGCTGCTGTGATTGAGATGGCTGATTTCTGGAGGAAGGAGGAAAGCCTTGAAAGTTTCCACTGACACTGCTACCATGTGGTGGCCTCTGCTGCTGATTAGATAGATTCTTTTGAGAAGATGAGGAACCATTGGCAGTATTATTAGCATTTTGAAGTCCCTGATGATTAGGATGAGACTGATGTGGTGGCTGCTGCTGCTGAAGCTGTGAAGGATGAAGCATTTGTGAAGAATAAAACGACCCATTGAAAAACGGCATTGAATGAGTGTGGGTTCCTCTATAAGCTGGTGGCGCCCCAACGTGGGCCGGGATTGGATATGTATATCCATTGTTCTGCAAAATGGCCAAATACTGCGGTTCGTTGCCAGGCATATTCGAATAGTTGAAACTCATTGCTGGTGCAGCAATTGCTGCAGCTGCTGAGGTACTAACAGAGGCAGGATTTGGGGCATTTGAAGCAGCATTGCTATTAGCATTCCCACTAGGAGGAGACTTCACAGAAACAGGTCGAGCAGAAGTCGCTACGGCTGCCTGTTGCTGGCTCAAAGGCAGAATGAAAGCAGCAGGCCCATGCTGAAATTCACCAGGAACACAAAATCGTATTCAGCATAGAGCAGAAGAGGGAGGGAAATAAAACTCAGACCATAAAACAAAAAAGTATTTGGAGGGAAAGTTAATAAGTTATACCAAGATATTACTAGGTGCTCCTGGTGGTAGAGCTTGCTGAAGCAAAATTTGCTTTCTCTGAGCAGCATCCACAACGTTAACAGCTTGAGAACCCCTATTATCCTTCCCGGCATGACCCGGAAACATTCCAATACTCTGGCCCTTATCCTGCATTGCATTTGCAGCACTTTTCGGAACATTTCCTTGCAAATCTGCAGAGGGCACAATGCTGAGGCTACCATGCTTGGGTCCAAACAAAGAAGCAGAACCTGCTGCAGCCGGCCAGAATGGATTCATCCTCGCAATTTGCTGATGATACAGTATATTCCGAGCAATGTAGAAATGTGTCGCACACCTCTTCGGCCGAGGTTGAGGGAAAAGCAAATTCGGCGGCTGACAAACCCAAACAAGGAAAGTCTTAAGAATTGTATAGCAAGGGAAAACGGACAGTAGACAAAAGTAAAAAAGAAGTCCCAAGAAACACAGAAATGCCTACCTGCATAGCTGCAGTAGACAAGGTGCTTCCATCAACCGATACAACTCCCGGCAGAGGCGCCACATATCTGTTAAAGACGACATCGTTAATCCCATGAATAGAATAAAAAAGTGACAGACAGCATTATATCGATCCATATAACAGATTGAGCTGACCGTACCCCATAGGAGGCAGTCCGCTCGGCCAGCCAGGTAGAGAAATAGGCAAAGGAAGAGAGCTCGCTTGTGCTGAAGAACAAGATAGTTAAAAAGAACAGCATTCAGTCAGCAGCAACCCCTTTTGAACCAAAACCAGAGAGGGGGACGAGATTTGAAATGGGAACCTACCAGATCCAGCCTTTTCGCAGCCAGGTTGCGGTGGCTGTTTCGGAACATGCTGGTGGAGCTTGTTGGCGCCATCTCTGTCGGTGGTCTTCTCTAAATCAAGCTGAAGATCAATATTCCTATCTTTGCCAACAATGGGTTTCTTTGAATCATTTTCCTCAGGAATTGCTTTGGACTCCACGTTCACCACCTCTTTGTTCCCCCCAAGTCTTGTTGCTCCTTTATCTTCTTCCTTTATCAAAGGCTTCATTTCCTACATTGTCATATACAGTTAAGTCCTCAGTGGGCCATAGCTTTTAAGCAAGTGGAGAGGAGAAGGTAGGGGTGGCCCACTTACCGTGTCCGCATCTATGACCATAGGTTTAGCGTCTACGGCCACAAAATCAATCTCACCATCCCTTTCTGGAGAAGCACGTAATGGGGGAGGAGCCTGTACAGCAGCAACAGAGGAAAAAAAAGTCTTATTTTCATATTAAATTATTAGCAAAAATTGACTGAACGAGTAAAAAATGAAGAACAAGAAGAAGAAGAAGATTATGTTCACCATCAGATCTATCTTGTACTTTTCATCCCGCTGGTTCTCAACATCAAAGCTGGATGAATTTCTGTGGGTATCCCAAAAAAGGAAAAATTTATTAATTTGGGCAACTTTGAAAGAAAATAGGTGAAGTTTTTTTTTTCTTTTTTTTTTTCCTGATGTGCTTACGATTTGGTAGCTGTCATATCCTCTCGCTTATCTTCCAATCTAGAGCCATTTGATTCCTTATGGGGCGGAGATTGAGCTTCTTCCTTACTTGTACCCAAATCTTTGCAGTCCGATTCTTCAGTCAATGGCTTTGAATTGGACACAGCAGTCGTTGTTTCTACCTTCATGGGTTCTGGATGGGACTCCGATGGTGCGGGTACGGCCTGAAAATTACCAGACTCGTTCGAAACTCCTCCATTTTCAGCTGCAGATCCTGGTACTTTTTCTACACTTGGTGAAGGGATCTCGGCGTTGGCAGGCTGATCCGTCTCCGCTTTTGCCGTGGACGAAATGGGGCTATTCCGGAGGCTGAAAGTCGCCGTGTTCTCGTCGTCGTACTTTATATGACGCGGTCTTTTCCTTTTGGGTGCTGCAATTTCACATCGGAAACATAAAATTCGCGTCAGTTTCAAGAACTCGAAAACTAAACAAGAAAAACATTAAAAAAATTAATAATAATACTCACCGGTGGCAGAGATCGGAGCGATAGAAGAGCCAGAATTGTGAGGCAAAATGGAAGGGGCAGGTAAAGCAGAGGAAGAGTTTGAAATCGGCGACGAAACTCTGGATTTCCCATCAGTTGTGGATTTAGGATCGAACTTCATGGAATCAGTGGTGGAAGTTTCTTGTTTCGGAGGACCCTGAGGCTGTCTCATCATTCCGTACAAGACTTCGGCAATCTCGATCTCGATCTCATCCTGCGCCGTGGAAGATGGTTTTGACGACGAGGATTTGGGCGGCCGGAGTTTGGGTCCGGTTTGCTTCTAAAACAACAGACGGGTCTCGTCAGATACCAACTCCCCCAAAAACAGAATCAGAAAAGATATAAACGGAGTAGTAGTAGTAGTAGTAGAAGTAAGACCAAAGACCGACCAGCTTCTTCCTCACCGGAGCATTGGAAGAAGACGGCGAGGCTGGAGGCTGAAGCGTCGCCATTGCCGTAAGATTAGGCCGCACTGGAGATGTCGAAGCCTGCCGGTGAATGGCCGGCTCCGTCACCATTCCGCCGCCCGCTGCTGCCGGCCAGCATTCGTGAGACCTCTTCGTAGAGGCTGAAAGAAACACAAAGGAAACACAAAAAAAGGAGAAGAAATTAAGAAAATCATCAGAATCCCCGTTTTCGACCTAGGGCAGGCAAAAGAGGGGAAATCCCTACCTGACCGGGCTTTTCTCGGCACCGACACTCCAATCATTTCATCGGCGGCCTTCCACGACGGAGCTGGTCTAAAACTCTTGGCCGGCGGAAAACTCTTCCGATGGTTCAAAATCGAGGCCGGATTCGGAGGAAGCATTCTGACGGAGGCTCCACCACCGCCATCGTCGTCTTCGTCGTCATCCTCGTCATTTACACTCTCCTCGGAACTATCTTCTCCTCCATCTTCTCTATTGCTACCACCACCATGAATCAATCTATCAGCTCTCCTCCTCTTGCTCCTGCTCAGCCGATCTCTATCTCTATCGCGGTCCCGATCTCTGTCTCTGTCCCTATCTCGATCTCGATCTTTCTTCCCGCTACCTCGATCTCTCAACCTCACCGTATCCTGTAACTCCAGCGGCCCGTCATCCTCTGCAGAACAAAAAAAAAACCCCAATCAAAATCAAAGACAAAAAAAAGGGGAAGAAAAAAGTTAGATCTGAGAAAATTGAGACCTGGAGAGTCACGAAGACTGCTAGTCCTGTATCTACGTCTAGAGAGGCCGTTGGAAGCGGCCATGGTGGTGGTCCTTCTGGCTTCTCTGTTTCTATCCATATCCGATACGATCCTGAATCAGCTATACCCGAAGACTAATCTCATCTCTTTGTAAAAGAAAAACCTAACTAAAATCGCCGGAAAAAAGGAGAAATCGCCCTCTCCGGCTGGAAACCGGTAGAGAAATGAAAGAAAGGGGAGAAGAAGAAAAAAGATTCCTCCACTATGAACTCTATCTGCAGAAGAAGAAGAAGAAGAAAAAATGGTAGCTTTTCGCTTATCTAAATCTTTGCTTCAATCTCTTTATCTGGAGCTTGTTAGTCCTCCCTCTCTCTCTCTCTCCTCTTTTTCTCTCTCTCTCTCTCTCTCTCTCTCCCTCCCTCACCCCTTTAACTCTGTCCTCTTTCTCGCTCTCCTCCTTTGCTCTATTTCACTAAAGCGAAACCCACACCAGAGCCTCCTGGACGGCCACGATTCACCCTCCCCAAACGCCACTCCATCCCCACCGTCCCTTCCCGACAGATCCACCGGTCACCATTTCACGCCATGCCAACATGGCCAAATCCTAGACGTTGCCTGCGGTGGGACCCCTTTTTTGTCACTAGACAGCCACGTGTCACAGTCTTTTCTTCCCTTCCAAGCTTTCGTATTTACTCGCTACCGCTTTTCTATTTTATTCATTTTTTTCAGTATCCAATAAATTATTAATATTACGAAACCCCCAAACCAAAAAAAAGGAAAAAATTAGAACTCAGATATAGTGATGAGAGAGAGAGAGATGTAGGGCACGATCGTAGTTCAAGGGGTGCTTGAATTTTTCCAAAAGATGTGATGACTGGCTATAGCCGGTAGCGAAGACGTCGGTAAAAGCAACACGACGATCGCAAGGAATCTAGGTGGCCTCAGAAAATATCGTTCCAACCGGTCAAGTTCATTATTCGGTTCCACGTTTTCATTTTTATTTTTATTTTTATTTTGCCTTTAAATTGTCGATATTTCGAGAATTGATTAGTGGGGGCCACGTGAAAAGCACTCCCTGTTGGTGAAAATTAACCGTCCCGATCTCTTTTATCTCCCTAATCACCCACTGTTTCCACCGTTGGATCATTGTCTGACGTAGCCACCTTGTCCCTATAAACAAATAATAAATAAATAAATAACCACTGATTCCACAGTTCAATCGACGCCGAGCTGGCACCGAACCAAACAGGCCCCTCCGTGTCGATCAGCGCGCCGTTTCTCGACCGTCCGATCCCTTCCATCGCACGGCCCTCCTGTGAGTAGAGACGGGGAGGAAACTCAGAGTCACGGTCGCGGAATTTCCGAGAACCGTGGGTCCCACTTGTGCGCTGCCTATTATATTAATAATTTCCTTCCCTCCCTTGGCCTATTGTCACGTTCGCGTTATGTGGCAGCATAAGCTGACGTGGCCCTCGGTCCCACTTTTTTTATTTTATATTTTTCTTCTTCTCTCTGTATATCTCTCTCTCTCTCCTGCCGCGGTCAAATTTCGGTGTTCACTATTCACTCCCACAGTAATTAATAAATTATTAAACCCTAAAAAAAAAGGAAAAACACCAACCAACCAAGCCCATAAGCGGGAGTCTGAGCAATTACTCCTGCTACGTGTCAGCGCGTGATTGGTTACATCCTATCCGCTTACTGCATAAGCACCCACCTCGGATCTTCATCCATTTCCCGTGCTCACATGCGGGTAAATAACTAAATATCTAATACAATATCGCAGCACCGATAACCCCACCCGTCTGTCACGCAAGCCACTCCCACAGCCCGGTACGCTCCCACCACGTGGACAGATGCTCAAGATTTTGGAGGTGAAATTATCATGGCTGAATAAAAAAACAATATTTGGTGTAAGCCGAGAGCTGCCACGTAGGAAAGAGTAGACCCCACCAGAGAAGGGTAATCTGGGCCCACCATTATCTTTCCCCCATCGCCGATTTGTCGGTTAGCAAAAGAGGAAAGGGAGGAGTTTTCCTTTTTATTTATTTATTTATTATTATCATCTTATTTTATTGATTTGGGGGAAAAAGAAATGCCACGTGTAAATAGCATGTGAGAAATGATAGCACCTCCGTGGCAATCTTTATAACCGTATGCGTAACCCTAGCCGTCACCACCAAGCTCCTCCCCTCCAGTAATTGGCATCCATGTTTTTGCCTTTCTGCAAACCCCAAAAAAAACAAAATTTTTACACATTCTGACAATTCTTATTATTTTATTTATTTATGTTCCCTTTTCTTTTTCTTTTTTTAAATAGTATTCGCCATCGCATTATTATAATCAAATCACACGCTCCATTCAACTTTTTTAAATAAATATCCCTCCTAATACAAATTTAACGAATATGCTTCTTTTTATTTTTTCCACCTAATACAAGACAAGATTTTAACTTAAAGATTGTATTTTATAATAAAATAATATTAATATACTTTCAATGAGGAGATATGTGTGTATTTAAAATCTAGGTTGGATTTTTAAAACATTTAAAGAATGCAGAATGAACCGAATATGTTTTATTTTTCTTTATATGGTAAATATATCTGGATGATAAATTTCTAGAACCAAATTCCAGAATAGCTATTAACTTCGTTTTGAGTATTTTAAATGATTGAGTATTTTAAATGATATGTACATGTACAAATTACCGGGCGTGAAGAATACGAATAATTCTTTAATGATCTATAACGACACATGAAGTTATTTTTTAACTATATAACAAACAAGACCTTTAATTTTAAAAATTAGAATTTTAAAATATTTTGAATGATTAAATATAATAAGATGTTTGGATCAATATTTTAATAAGTAGATATAAACAACTATATCATTTAATATAGTAAATATAAACAACTATATCATTTAATATGAGTCTTATACACATGACGCGTTGACATTTTCATCGACATGTCCATGTTTTCATAGGTTCGACATCGACATTTCCATCATAGTATAAAAAATATCAACAAAATGTCACTAATATATACATTATATTAATATTGATTATTTTTTAACTTGTTTAGAAATATGAAGATGTTTATTTGTTAATTTAAATATTTTTTTACAATTTTTTAATTTCTATAACTTTTACATAAATATTCATCAACATCGACATTTTATTGATATTTCCATCAATATTTCCATAAAATTGACATTGACAGTTAAAACCTTGCTTATACGTCAATCATGTCACATCATGAGATAAAGAAAATGAAAGCAAAATAGCAACCACTAAAACTATTATTGATATTAACCAAATAAGAATGAAGAATATACCCTTTAAATAAAACAACTTAGTGAAATTTTTAAAATAGGAAAATAAGTGTCAGTTAAAATTTGTTTGACATTTTGCAAGTTGCTAAAATGAATATTTTGTCTTTATTTTTCCATTTATGATAAGATGACTTGTATTTGAAATCACCATTCACACAATCCCATAATTTTATTCGAAATGATCACTTCCATATTTTTTTTTTAAAATTTTAATTCGATAATATAATATAAGGCAAATAAATTTTTAAAATTAAAAAAAATGGATATTTAAAAAGTTGCCAATTAAATATCACCTTAGTCAATAACATAGCGAAAGAAAAGGAGGGAAGAGGCGATTCTCTCCGCTTTATCTTAAAGTAAAACATTTAAGAAAAGACAAATGAATTAAGATTTAAAAGTCACTCATTTGTGCCTCAAAAAAAAAAAAAACCCTTATTTGCCCCTCTTTTTTTCAAATATTATTTTCATCTCTAATTTGAATTTTGATTTAGTTTTATTCTTATACTTTCAAAGTATTTTTAAATTTTATTCATTTTAATCTTTATATTTTCAAAACGTTTATTTTCGTTCATGTACTTTTAAAAGTGTTCAGTTTGGTTCGTATTTATAATATTTTAATATAAATTTCATACACAACAAAAATATTTTAATACAAATTTATGTCTACGTCTCAAGAATTTTACGAGTGAAGCATTATGGTATAATTGTGATTGAAAGAAATGAGATAAAAATAAAATTGAATGGACCAAAATTGTAACTTTTTTTTTAAGTATAGGAATCAAAACGGACGTTTCAAAAATACACGAATTAAAATGAACAAAAGTTGAGAATAGAGGAATCAAAATAAACATTTTGAAAGTATAAAAATCAAAATGAACTAAAATTAAAAGTAAAAAATTAGAATAGTATGTAAACTTAGATATTATATATGTTTATATAATGTAGTTTTCCTCTTTCGCTATAAAAAGAAAAATTGTAATTCTATATTTGACTTATGCTAATATTGTGATAGTGCTAAATGTTAAGGATCCCACATTGATAAAATAAGGGACCTTACATACGTTTATAATAGACATGTGCTACTCCTTTCATTGTCAATTTGTTTTGAGATGGAACCCATGAATATTAATATGGTATCATAATTCAGAAAAAGCTCAAACGAACATCCAATCCGAAAAATGGGTTTATATAGACTACAAATATAATATAATTTTTAAATATATTTTTGTGTTTAAAAAATATGAAATTATTTTTTGGAAAATAAGTAACTCGAAATACTCCCCAAACGTTTTCAACAAGATCAATGTTAGACTGAAACTTTTGTTAATAACCCAGCATTTTTCATTTTTTGTTATGAAAAAAAAAAAAAAGAAAACTCGACAATAGATTGGAAACAGCTGAGAATCAATATTACAATAATAATACAATTGTTGTTACATGATATGATACTCCACATAATTTTGAGCTACCATAAAGAAGCAAAATTAATTATAATAAAAAGAACTATTTCATAAATGTTGAATAAAAAAATAGAATAAATTAATAAATTAAGTTTATTTATACACAAATATATATGTGTGAGGAGTAGAGGAGTAATGGTGGGGTGGCAAGCAGGGGATCGTGTGGACATAGATTTGCAACGTGCTCAAAAGGGTCCACCGGATCAAAATTTTGGTTGGCATTTTTGACCGTCCAAATTTGTGGGGGCTCAATTTATATTGTATTGTAAAATTTATAAAATTTAAATTTAAATTTAAAAAAGCCTACGGATTTCATATTACCTTTTCATCTTAAATCTATTTTTCTTTGTTTTTGTTGGTAAGAGCATAACTTAGCAGTAAAATCATGTAATTCGGAGCAGAAAACTATAAATAGAGAGTCTCACATCCGCATAATCTTCATATTTAGGTCGTCAAATTTAAACTGACTCAAGCGTTGGAGTGTTTGTCTCTCCTATGCAAGTCTTTCCTTGCCAATGACATTCGAGCTCTCCCAGTTGGCATATATTGACCAAGTCTGGCTTTGACCGACTTTGTTGCACAAACAAATTCTAGGTCACCTAGTCGAAAATTACTCCAAGTCAATCACGCTTAACTTTATAGTTTTTACGATTGAGGTACCGAAAAGGAAAGTACATCTTGTTAGTATAGGTAGTGACTTATCAATTCTTTTAAGTTTTTCTTGACCATTTTTCTATGATCTCAGTATCCTTCTCATTCGGACGTGGTATCGATTCATTCATGTACCCCTCATCTCTACTCGGGTGTCACATGCCCACCAGCTTCCGCCTTGGTTTGTCCCCGAATTACATCATACTAGGAGAGGTTCAACTCTTATACCATTCTTAACGCCCCAGGTCCAGGATTTGGAATTCGGATTCGACACCTCTTTGCCCCGACATTCCCCTGCATCCCCTGCGACGATCGCGCCACCGTCTAATTCTGAGTTACTTACAAGATCGTAGATTATCCCTACAGACCAACACGAGTCCTTCCTCCATGATTTTGATTTTTGTATTTTAAAAAAATAAAGAGAAAAGTTGGAAAAGTGAACAATGTTTGTAGGTGTTTTGGGGCGGGTCATGTCAAATTATTACTTCATATAAAGTAGATCAATTACTACTTCATATTATATATATCACCAATGTGCACAATAAATCAATAATAAATTTACAAGGTTACTTAAACCAAAATCTTCCATTCGAAAAGGATTTATCAATGATACATCTAATATGAAGTATAATATTCATATATTTAGTATGGTTGATATACTTGATATTAGATATATTAGTTATATCATTGATATACTCTATATTCAGTATATAAGTTATATAATTGATATACCTGATATTAAGTATATCAACCAAAGCAAAATTGAAAAAAAAAAAACAAAAAAGTTTGATTTTAAAAATTTTGTCATATTTACAAAACTAAAAATTCGTTATATTTGTTTGAAGCGTTTACTTTAGTTATTTTCGTTGTTGAGTGATATTTAATGGGGAAAATGTAAGTTAGATGCTTGGTTA